>JAWQFJ010004366.1:0-5000 GCA_034096865.1 Theodoxus fluviatilis | reverse complement strand
TTCATGAAATGAGCCAAATAGTGCGTAATCCATGAATTAGCAACAACCCGAGTAGCTCAAATCATGAAGATGTGCAGCATGAAACATAAGTCTATTTTCCATGGGAATGCATGCCTTTATCTTTTTTAATATGAATAATTGGGTATTGAGTGTAATGATGATATGTTCAGCATGACTGGATCAAGACAATGTCATCGATAAGCATACAACGTATTTTGTCCTTTTTTAAGTTGTTCACTTTCCTTTGGGGACTTGGAACAAACAACTAAAATTAATCTATGAATACTTTTCTTCGTTATTCCTATCTAACGACATCATTTTTATCTTTTAAGATGCTGGAGTACAGACTTCCCCCCAGCACAGAAACTCTGAATCTGCTGCTGCTGGGGAAGACTGGTCACGGGAAGAGCTCCACAGGGAACACCATACTCCAGCTGCCAGACGCATTTGAGTCGTCAGGAGACACTCAGGGAACCACAGCACGTTGCAGGGTGCGTATGGCTGAGGTCTATGGGCGAGTCTTCAAGGTTGTTGACACTCCCGGGATCTTCGATCCTTCAAATTTCCAAGAAGCCCTCGAGAAAATGTGCACCGCCATCACACTGTGTACCGAAGGCTTCCATGCTGTCCTGATCGTGTATAAATACGGAACCAAGATGACACCTGAAGAAACCCAATCCATCGATCGTCTGAAAAAAGTCTTTGGCCCCGACCTCTTGAAAAACCATGGAATTTTCCTCGTGACAAACGGCGACCAGTTCGAACTTGCCAGGCAAAGGGGGGAGCACTCCTACAAGTCTTTTGAGGAATGGAAGAAGAAGCAGATGGAAAACGACAAGAACTTCGAAAGCATCGTCGGAGAATGCAAGGGCAGAAGCACTTTGTTTGACAACCGCACTGAAGACGCAAAGAATAAAAGAAAGCAGCTGCTTGAGCTTGTCATCATCGTAGATGAAATGCGTAAATGTAAGGAGTACACTGTTTTCAGCAATGATTTGTTCGCACATGCAAGGAGAAACCTCAAAATGCTGGGGGAAAAGATGAAAGAGTTAAACGAAATAGCGGATGAACTGAACCAAAAAATTGATGCCCTCTTGGAAGCAGCACAAAAGCTCACGCCCGAGGAATACAAACGTCTGGAGAGCAAACTGAGACTGATCCGGGGATTACAGTTGAATTTACAAGACAGTCTCCTCGATGCTGAAAAACCCGAAATATTGGACAGATCGCTGGAAGATGTCTTTAGACTGGAAGCTGAGGAAGAGGGAAGGATCAACCAAGCAAAGGCCTTCAGACGTGCACAGGATGGCACCCACCCTTCCCACGGTCGTACAGAAAGTACGTCTTCTTTCGAGGATTTCAACGCTTGGACAGAAAGGCTCGTAGCCGATTCCAGAGATGTCAACAGACAAAAAGAAGAAATGGCTTTCACAGCAGGGCAGCGGACTGCCGAGGAATCGGGAATATCCTGTTTCCCGGGAAAAGCCACCGTCAGGCTACAAGATGGCCGCCGGATCAAGATGACATCACTGCAGGAGGGCGATGTGATCCTGTGTGGGAAGCAGGACGGCAGTCTCATCTACAGCAGCGTCTATATGTTTGGTCACAAGGACGAGTTCTCTCCCTTGCACTGCTGGGCTCTGTCCACAAGAACCACAACTCTTCGAGTCTCCCACGACCATCTCGTCTTTCGACGCCATCTTGGATGCTGCACCGCAGTTCCAGCCCGCCACGTCCAAGTCGGAGACAACATTTCCGTCTACAGTCCAGGGGTCGCGACTCTGCAGTGGGAGCCCGTCACGCACGTCCAGTCCCAGTGGGAGACGGGGGTTATGGCCCCTTTCACGCTAGAGGGCACCGTGGTGGTGGACGACGTCTTGGCGTCCTGCTACGTGGCTGTGGCGTCACACGCGCGTTGCCACGCCCTGCTGTGGCCAGTGCGGAAGCTGGCGGTGCTGGCCCCCGGTCTTTCGGCACACCTGCACCGCCCTGGGGAGGGGGGTCTGCCCTCCTGGGGGCGGCTGTGTCTTCACCACCTCATCCCCTGGCTGCCCCGTCACAGGTCTCTGTCCGCCTAGACGTCTCTGTCATGGCCTCCTGCTGCAGGAGATGGAGGGAAGGGGAAAAAAGAATGTGGCGAGGCATTTCTTGAAACGAGGAGGGGGAGGAGCGATAGGAGAGTGGGGTGGAGTGAGGTAGAGTAACAGGAAAAGGATGAGAATGAAGAGGTGGTTGTGGTATTTGTACTGGGTTCGTAGTCAGAGAGGATGAGAAGGACTGGGGAAGAGGTGGGTAGGACGAGGCGAAAGATACGCGAGAAGGAGGAAGAGGAGGGGGAAGAGTAGGGGGAGGTGGAAGGGGTAGGGAAATTGGGGAGGGGGAAGGGGTAGGGAAAATGGGGAGGGGGAAGGGGGAGGAGGAGGAGAGGGGAAAGGGAAGGAGGAGGGGGAAAAGGAAGGGGAGGGGGAGGAGAAAGAGGTGGGGGTGGAGTGGGGTGGAGGAGGATGCAAAATAGTAGATGAGACTTACAAGAGAATGAAATATAAAGTTGGAGGAGGACAGTGGATTTCCATACAAGTCAGTATATACTATTAGCGGTGAGAAGAGATGCTGGCCATGAGGAATTACGAGCTCGTAAATGCAAAGATTGAGGACAATGACTAGGCATAGAAAGAACTGGAGTGAAATATAGAGGGAACAAGGAAGGATAGAGGGGGAAGGTAGAGGGAAGGAGAAAAAAAAAGCTAAATGATATAATTATGTGTGGACGACAACGAAGTTGAGGGCCTCTTGTGCATATCAAATACAGCAAGCTTTTCCTAGTTTATTGATGTAACTATAAGGTGGCCTGTTTTTTGTGTGAGCTTATTTTTCCGCAAATATTTTTAAACAGGCGCATATATATATATATATAGTAATGTGTTTTTTCATTAACCTTGACATATTTTGTTTCAGGTATGAATTATCAATGTGACTCCATACAGGGTGAGGATTGCCCCGTTGGACGATGTTGCTGAAGACGTATCGAGTCCTTGGCTCTGTGTCATGCAGGATTTTGCTCCTTCTTTGAGGATGGGGTGGGGAGATGGTTCGTGATATTTTGGGTGTGTGGAGGAAGAACGGGGAGGGGTGGGAGGTGTGTATCGACGGATTTGGCAAGTTTTGTGTGGTGGCTTTTTTGTGGGTGGTTTCGTTTGCTTGTTTTTGGAGGATGGGGATATTGTTGAATTATCTTAATTAATGGCTTGCACTCACAAACAAACATGTTTTTTCCTTTTCTTGATTTGTGCAAAACTTGGGATATCATTAGCTACACATGGCAGTGCTTTGAATAGCTAATTGTTGTTAACGGTATGGATCCATCACACAACTAAGCGAAATTTTGCACTTGGAATGATCGATGTTTACTCTGCACATGTATATACTTTCTCCTCTAGACAACCCATGGATCAGTAGTCTTTGAATATATTATCGTGCAATGCATTGACATTCTCTTCAGCATCATACATGCTTAGCTTCTGTCAAACTCGATGGCATCATGAACGCAATGGGCTGTAGTTGACAACGTGCACAAAAGCAGAGTGTAATTCAAGTTCGCAGCCGTTTTACTTCACAACGTTGTTGGGTCATATGGCAGTTTTCGACCAGTATGTACCATGTATCTTCCTATTTTCTTGTAACTTTTTGGGGGGTTTAAGTCGCAGCTTCAACTGTCTTTTGGAAACATGATTGGTTACAAAGTGAACACATTTGTTTAATGAATGTTTCTGGGTATATACATGTATGTTTTTTTCATAAAGTGCCTATTATTGCATCTGCATGACTCTTGTGATGTTATGCATCTGATAATTTGTAGTTCTTGTGAATTCGTACTAGGAAGTGTAGTCTTCATGATAAATCATCGCACCCCATAACAGCCACTACTGGGGCGGGAGGTCCAAGGACAGCCACTACTGGGGCGGTAGGTCCAAGGACAGCCACTACTGGGGCGGGAGGTCCAAGGACAGCCACTACTGGGGCGGGAGGTCCAAGGACAGCCACTACTGGGGCGGGAGGTCCAAGGACAGCCACTACTGGGGCGGGAGGTCCAAGGACAGCCACTACTGGGGCGGGAGGTCCAAGGACAGCCACTACTGGGACAGGAGGTCCAAGAAGACCCAAGGAGGCAGGTCCAAGAGGAACAACGCTCATCTTGAACGCCAAGGTTAGAGGGGAAAAATCACTTTACGAGACTGACCTTTCTTGTAGTTTAGATTTACCTTTCACTTGGTTTATGCCTGTCTGCTGTACACACTGCAGTATAGCTATGTCGCGTATGTTGGTGTTGCTTCTTTTGAGGTTCACATGCAAAACTTTACATACCATTTTTAGCTGAGGTGTATCAACATTGAACAATAATATTGTGATGCACACGCCAAGTTTGGTAGAGGAATGTTGTTAACATTCTAGCTACGAGAACGGGGTGTTGAAGCCTACGGTGTAAAGATTCAATGGCCTTGAAAGCACGCATCTTCCCATAATACCTTGCCATCAGCAACTATGTTGAGTTGTGTTGGACTTTTCAAAGGAGAGGGAGGAAGGGAGGGAGGGAGGAGGAGTCAAACAAAGCAAGATATTAAAGAGTTTTATTTTGCATGTCCAACTGAGTCTTCTATTCGTTTGCTGAGAGTGTAGTCGAAGAACGGAGGCTAGTGGCAGGCACTGCTCATACATGGTCAGCTCGGCTGCTTTGACATGCCACTATCATGCAGTATATACACTTTACAAGTTGTCTCAGACGAAGAAAACTAAACATAATGTGATATTTCCGAAGATGAGTCGTAACTTTCATGCTGCATGTAATAATAGGGGAGAATGGAGAAATGGGAGCATACTTCGGATTTTCCTTTGGAGTGTTTTGTTTTGTTGTATTTTGTTTAATTTTTTCCTGGCTTGAAGGTTGTCATTGGGAGTTGCAGAACTGTGTTAATAAATGGATGTACTCAGTTGGAGGGGTGTGT
>JAWQFJ010004364.1:32500-43499 GCA_034096865.1 Theodoxus fluviatilis | reverse complement strand
GATGGCCGGGGATGTGAGGGTGGAAGCCAGAACAGACTGTAATCTCGGGATGAGGAGAAAATAACTCTGGGCCTGCGACCAATGCAGCTCGCAATATATGTAGAATGCGCATGTCATACTAGATGGATCGTGGGAGATTGTGGAAACTTGTTAAGTCCATGCAGATTAAAGCGGCCTTCCCTAATGGAAGAAGAGAAGGAAACGGAGCACCATATGGAGGCAATGCAGAAAGTACAGAAGCACGAAGGATAGAAATATTTTAGCGGCAGCTGAACAAAAACAAAAAACAAGAAGGCCAAAGCCCACACGACTCACATGCTTGACCATGACCTTTACATGACCTTGACCTTCAGGTGA
The DNA here is from genome assembly GCA_034096865.1 of Theodoxus fluviatilis. Classification (NCBI taxonomy): domain Eukaryota; kingdom Metazoa; phylum Mollusca; class Gastropoda; order Cycloneritida; family Neritidae; genus Theodoxus; species Theodoxus fluviatilis. The sequence goes on along the minus strand of JAWQFJ010004364.1, from coordinate 43,142 downwards.
CCGTCAAGGTCAAGGTCAAACAACTAAACCTAGCAATGACATCATACATTAAGAAATACTTTACACATTTTCCTACCAAAATACACGTGACCTTGACCCAAGGTCAAGGTCATCCAAGGTCATGCAACACCGAGCTGTTAATTCAAGACATAGGAAGCACAATGGTGCTTATTGGCACTTTCTACCATGAGATATGGTCAATTTTAGTGGTTCACTACCCCATTTTGGTCACATTTCATAGGGTCAAAGTGACCTTGACCTTGATGATATGTGACCAAATGTGTCTCATGATAAAAGTATAACATGTGCCCCACATAATTATTAAGTTTGAAACAGTTATCTTCCATAGTTCAGGGTCAAGGTCACTTCAAAATATGTATACAATCCAACTTTGAAGAGCTCCTGTGACCTTGACCTTGAAGCAAGGTCAACCAAACTGGTATCAGAAGATAGGTATTCCTTTGCCCTATATACCATATATAGGTGAGGTATCCAATCTCAAAAACGTCAGAGAAAATTGAGAAAATGTGAAAAATAGTTTTTTTAAGACAACAATTATGGCCCCTGCGACCTTGACCTTGAAGCAAGGTCAAGTCACTATGTATGTTTTTTGACGCCTTGTCATTATACGCCATCATGCCAAATTGGGTGTTGATAGACTTAATAGTCTCCGAGAAAAATCCAACGTTAAAGTTTTTCACGGACGCATGGTGGCCCGGACGCTCGGACGGACGAAACGGGTGAGTACATAGACTCACTTTTGCTTCGCATGTGAGTCAACAAGACCCTTTTCGATTATGATTACATACGGACTATTGCAATTCAAGGTTGTTACTGTGGACACAGACTGTCATGAGCCAACAGGCCTCAGATGTAATCATACCAACAACGTGCCTCTTTCACCACTCTGACACGAACACGATAGTCACCTTTTGCATCTCACCCCTCTACATCAACCACACCTCACCCCTCTCGCTTCCACACACCAACTTCCTCAGAGGAAGGATTCTCACGGTCATCGGTGAAGAGGGCCAAAGCTTCTCCAACGAACCTATCTCCAATAAAATCAGAGAAGCTGGCGTCGGAGATAGTGCCAGGGATGAAAGGACAGAGACAGGAGGCAGCCCGTGTTGGCTTCATCACGCAAATGGCCCCACCATCACGGAGCTACGGTTCACTTCCTGTCCGTCACAGTCCATCCATCACAGTGGCCAGGGACAGCTTGGAGGAGCCGGGAGTAATTGAGGCCAGTTTAATGGGACCACTCACTCGTCTGCTAATCTTGGCATCTTCTGACCTTTTGCCTAGCTTCATCGCGCATCCCTAATCCTAACCCCCACCCCCACCACATCCCACTCTATTCCCACCGCAAACCTATCCCCCTTCCTTCTCCTACATCTACCTCATCAAGAGACATCTACCAGAAAGATTAGATGGATAATTCTTCGCCTGGCCGCCCCATGCATGCGAAGCTCTTTCGTGGCCTGGCGTTTCATTCATTTATTCATTGTTTCCAGCGCGGGCGACGTATCTGTCTGACGTGCCGGCGATGACAGTCCAGGCGGAATCATTGCGCCTGTCTTCCCCCTTTCTGCCTGCCGTCATCATTCAGGCGTTACCACATCAGCCTTCCTTCCTCGCCACTCCTTGCTATCTCTGGACTCAGTGATGAAAGGTTGCTCAACTTCCAAGAATAGCCAAGGTCATACTTCGCCAAAGACGCCACAGCTACAGGGGATATAACCTTGTCATATGTTTTCCAGGAGTGAGTGTTATAATCATATACACAGCAGTGCAAATTAGCACGTGATGATAGCCAACATGAGACTATTAGGAGGAGAATGGAGGCAAAATGGCATGTACATAACAGTAGAAACAATAGAAGCACCAAAGAAAGAAGAAGAAAAAAGTCAGAAGGAATACAAGCAGGATGAACAGACGCAGAAGTAACAGAGATAGTAGCAGCAGATGGAGGTAAAACAGAAGGTGCAGAAGCAGAAGGAGGGATATAATGTAAAAACATAGCCGCATGGGAAAAGAGGGACAGCAGCAGAACAAAAAAAACAAAAACCGAGACCTTTCCTGATGATGATTTCAAACGGCCTTATACGACGTATTCAAAATACTTTTATCAAGCACGTCTGCATATTTGTGTTATATAAACTACCAGAGCTCCTTATGGGTGACACGGCCACAACACCCCCCACACTGCTCAGCTGCCCAAGGCGTGCGGCCCTGCCACGGTGTACATGGTGTACAGCGGGACGCAAGGGCACACCACTGGAGCCTGGCTACTCACAGCTCGGGGCAGGCGTCTGGCTCCAGGTCCCACTGAGCACTGTTGTGGAAGTGCAGGAACGCCATGGCGGGAAATCCCTCCAGCCGCCTCCATGCGCGGCCCGGCTGCATGGGTGACAGGGGAACTTCCCGGGATCCGCGCAAACCGCGTGGAAAGTCCAGTGATGCTAAGTTTGCTTGCCACGCCTGTTACACAACTCTCACCCGACGAGAGTAGACATCCAATTCAGATATCCATGGGAATGAAGTCCTCCGCACATCAGTTGAAATGTCGTGACTTGAGAGAAGAGAACTGCACTGTTCCCTAAGCTCGAAAAAAAATCATGATCGTGCTAGACCTAGTGTCTCTCAGTCAATTTCTGTCTGGAGTAGTAGCGATAAGTTCATGAAGACTTCATTTCATGTTTGACCATTGAACGTGAGTGCCATGACGCTAGCAGGCAAATGAGCCCTTGCAGGGGACACTTTTTCGCAAAAACACCCATCCCTACACTTCTGGCGTTAGCGACAGTCACGGCCTTTCGTGCGTCACTTTCATTTGATCAAATCACACTGTCCTCCTGCAAACGCATTTCCCTCCAAGCGGCTAGCTGTTACAATCAACAGCATTGACGCGTTCATTGAGCACTCGACGTTGAAAACTGTCCGTCCAGCGTCAGTGGAGACACTCGGGGAGCGGATGAGGTTGAGAAGTTTACTGCATTCACTTCACTAGTGTGGAGTGGAATCCACTAGTGTGGAGTGGAATCAAGAGGGGTTGAAATGGTGTGGGGTGGAAGGCTTGTGAGATGCGAGGGGCTTTGAAGAGGACGGACACGGTATAGGACAGGCCACCAAGCGGAACAATCGTCGTCTCTGTGTTTGGAGCCGTGACACCTCGCTTTGTTCACAGCTCCAATGTCTCCCTTACTTGCAATCCAGCACTTGCGACCATCGCCTCTCCCTCACGCTGCAACCCTCTCTCTCTCCCTCTCTATTTCTCTCTCGCCCCGCGGAATTCGGCAAAGGCCACTTGCCTACTTCTGCTCTACGTTTCTCGTGCCAACTTTTCTCCTGGAAACCTGGAAATTTCCAAGCCAGGACGCCTGCCGTAAGTGCTAAGTCTCCAGGCCTTCTCCGATCTGGACCCAGGAGCTCCGGTCCCTCTCTCTCTCTCTCTCCCTCAGACTCTGCAACCAGGCTCCTTCATTTGTTTTTCCCGGTAATGGCTGCCTGGGTGCTTGGGGCCGTGGCCTTAAACCGCCCTGGGTCTGGGAACTACGCGCCGAGGGGAGGGGGTGTGAGTGGGGTGAGGGGGACTGAGTTTTTTTCGGGCGGGGAAACCGCGCGAGATACGCCCGCTTTCCTCCTAGCCTGTCGGCCCCGCGGGGAAATCAAGCAATGCGCGCAATTCGCGACAGAGTGGCGGGTCCTGATTCTCGGTCCCAGGCTCGGCTGTCGGAGTGGCCTCCCCTGACATGGCGCGCAACGTTGCGGGGTTCGCTCCCCTGAATAGTTCTCACTTGGGGTGGATCCTTCCTCTTGAATGGCTCGCACGTCAAGTTAATTCTCGCGCCGATCACTCCCGTTTGAGCTCAGGGAACTGGAGCTCCGTGAAGGAAGCTCACCAATGCAGAGGAGCTGACAGGCCGCGGAAGCTTCTGCTTTTAAAGGCGATAGTGCTCGATTTGGTTCACACCCTTCTTTCCTATAAAGTAATTAAATCTTTCATGCTCGACTCGATCTTTTTCTTTAAATCGGATTTACGCGCGAAAAAATGGAGTGGTGCACACATGGAAGACGATCCATTTCCCTCGAGATTTCCTTTCGTGGCCCGCAGTGGTAGCAATTGTCTGTTGGCCTTCCCAGATGGCCTGCCTGGAACCTACAAATGGAAATCTTTCGAAATTTAAAATATGATTATACTTATTTCTCTCATACGTCCCCAGTTACATTTCCCCTCGTACGTTCAGAGAAAGTCCAGCTGGAGTGTTTCACGGTATTTGCAATTCTAAGCGCTCTGTGGCGTCAGCTTTCTGTCTCTCTGTCTGCTCCAGACACTTAGGGGTGGGTCAGGCGACACTGTCTTACATCAGGGCCGCTTCCTTCCCAGCTCGCTGATGCTGTGTTGGGACAACGTCCTTGCATCGTACGTCTTCCTGGCGGTGCGGCCTAGGTACTTCTGCAGCAAGGAAGACAAATTGCGAGGTGGCTGGGGAGGGCAGAGACAATCTTATAACACCCACGGTAAGGATCTCCTGTCCCGGGATTAAATCTGTCCACGCATGGAAATTCTGCCTGCAATGCTTGCACGCTCACGTTCGCAGCAAGTCCAATCGATGCTAACATCCGCCTTGCCTATTCATCCCTTGCTGGGACCGCATGGAAATTCGACCCCGGTCTGCTCAACAACGACTCCGGCTCGGAAATGTCGCCCCCGTCGTCGACAGGTTCGATGTGACAAATGTCCTATCGCGGTTGAAGGAGGGGGGAAAAAAGAGATACGCAACTTATTCAGCTAGGGAAGTAAAGGTGGCAAGGATATCTTTTTTTACTCCTTGCTCTCCAAATCTGCAAACGTGTTGCACAAGCAGGCTGCCGAGTCCGGAAATGAAGAGGAAGCATTAAGCCGCAGGCGGCGCTTTCACCTCAGCACACGTGGGAAAAATACAGAGTGACGCAGCGACCTCGGGACCTGCGGTAACGTCCTGGTGTGCATGGAGATTGACCGGGGTCTTCGAGTGTGGCAGACTTGACAGCGGAGTCCCCCGTACACAGATCCATACAGGAGGTCTGGGAGGGAAAGACTGCGAGGTGTGGGGGCAACGCACGGGAGATCGGGAAACAACGCTGTGCGTACAGCGCCCTGCCCGAGCCCGCTCAGGGAGAGAAAACATCAGCAGAGGAGGGTGCCAAAAGAAACTTGGCTCGATTTCTTTACGTTCCGAGGAGCAGAGTCTTGAGGGTAGTAGTAGGGCCAGTGCAGGCACAAAGAATGCTGCCACACCTGAGCTCTCCGCAGCGCTTCAGCCAACTGAGGTGGCACTTGGGGCGAAGGATCCGCTCGGACGTGTGCATTCCATCACCGACAAGGCGATCTCCTCTCTTGTTTTCTCTTTCCACACGTCGCACACTCGAGGACACGCTTCAAGCCCAGACCCGAACTTTTCCTCTTGTCTTCTTCCAGCGTAGGGCAAAGCTATCTTCAACGTCATGCAACCCTTCTCTGCCCTACCCTGTCTTCGCGCCGATTAACGTGGCTGTGTCGAGGTCTGCAGATGCAGCGAGCGGAGTGCGGACTGCGGGGAGGAGGAACCACACCTGCCCTCTAGAAAGGTCCTGGGGAGAGTGGGTAGGGGAGGGGGGAGTGTTTGCAGGGGTCATGGACGCTTCGCCCCAATTGCGACATTCGGAACGTCGTTTAGCTTAAGATTACACCCGAATCACGCGCACCGTTAAGGTGCATGGAGTACAGTACCGCCGAGCAAGACGTTTGTCACAAAACGCAGATACATTAATGCGGCCGGATCTTAGCTAAACGTCGTTCCGAATGTCGCAATTGGGGCGAAACGTCCAGCACCCGTTTGCAGACCTACTGCCTCTGGCTCTGGAACTGCGCCGTGCCGTCCAAGACTAGGCAGGCCAGAGGGGAAGGCTGGCAGCAAGGAGAAACCGCGTTTCAGGTGACCGCGCCATGCTGGAGGCGCCAAGAACTTGGAGTGGCATGGCAAGGCGGAGAGGGATAGCGGCGATCTCAGAAAGAGACAGAGAAAAAAGTATCTGAGAGAGAGAGAGAGAGAGAGAGAGAGAGAGAGAGGCAGACAAACAAACGTACAAATAGACGCACACACACACACACACACACACACACACACAAATTCACACACAGCCTGTATGTCAGTCTGTCTGTCTGTCAGCCTGTCTGTCTGCCTCTCTCTCTCTCTCTCTCTCTCTCTCTCTCTCTCTCTCTCTCTCTCTCTCTCACACACACACACACACACACACACACACAGACTATAACAGAGAGAAATAGACTAAAGTCGCATAAGACTCCGAACGGCAATCACTACGTCCACAACTGACTGAAGAAATGGGGGCAACTCCTCGTCTCTCAACTCTTCCTGTCTCCTCCCCTTTCCCGCCCTTTTGAATCCTTCAGTAGAAAGGTCGCCTCCTCACCTCCAGACCTTGATGTGGCTGTTAATGAGGTAGACTGGAATTGTGCCTTGCTGGCCTTCAAGCCCAGAGCCACGCCCAAGTCTGCAGTCAAGGCTGTCCGCAGACTGCATTCCTCTGGCACCTGTGTTCCACGGGACTGCTTCCTTCCTCGACCTGCCTGCCTCTTTGACCTTTTTCCACGGCTGTTTTCGCAGGCACGGTCTCGCAGTCAGGAATGCTGCAGCTGCTGCAGTCTCTCTCTCTCTCTCTCTCTCTCTCTCTCTCTATCTCTATCTCTCTCTCTTTGTCTCTCTCTCTCTATCTCTCTCTCTCTTTGTCTCTCTCTCTCTCTATCTCTCTCTTTGTCTCTCTCTCTCTCTTTGTCTCTCTCTCTATCTCTCTCTCTTTGTCTCTCTCTCTCTCTCTCTATCTCTCTCTCTCTATCTCTCTCTCCAGGGACATGTGTAGAAGTCTGCGAGGTTTGATGATGTTGGCACCAGCGGTCTTAGTATTGATGATATATTGAATAACAGTGCATGGAGATCATTATTTAAACTGTATAAGCATCTGCTGCTATGAAACCACCTTTCCTTGGAAGGATCATGCATTGATTAGTCTGCAAATGAGATTTAGTTAAGTATTTTACCCACGAGAGAGAGAGAGAGAGAGAGAGAGAGAGAGAGAGAGAGAGAGAGAGAGAGAGAGAGAGAGAGAGACAGAGAGACAGAGAGACAGAGAGACAGAGAGAAAAAGACAAAGAGATACAGAGAGAGACAAAGAGACACAGAGAGAGAGATACAAAGAGACAGAGAGAGAGGCAGAGAGAGAGAGAGAGAGAGAGAGAGAGAGAAAGAGAGAGAGAGACAAAGAGAGACAGACAAAGAGAGAGACAGACAAAGAGAGAGAGAGAGGGGGGGGGGGGAGGAGAGAGAGAGAAAGAGAGAGAGTGAGTGATTTACAATTCCAGCTGCAGCGATTGCTCAGATGCATGACACACGTCCTGCGAATCCTGCAGCTAGCACGGAAAACAGAATCTGCAACACTGCATGCCAGCATTTTGCATGAACCTCAACGGGCTTATACTTATAGTCCGCAAGCTTTTGCTTCACACAGGGCTGCAACTCGACGATCCGGCAGTAAGAAAACATTGAAGAAAGTGTCACGCATGCAGCACGCACATATCACGTGAACAATTACAGACTGAAATGCAAAGTTAATTCGTTGAGTGGGTACTGCTAACAGTACGAAAACGAAGACCTCGCAACGGATTACTGACCTGTGCAAAACACAACAAATGCACAACATACATTCTTGGGGGAAAATCTGCAAACATTCCAAGTCCTCTTTACCTGAGCACCAGGCGGATGGCGGCGCGATATCTCGTGGGTGAACACATGGCGATGTTTCCTGTTCTTCCAGATTTCGTAGACGTGTTTCCTGTTACACCTGACACCAACTTATTCGAACTGTCGAGTCTTCTCTTCTGTATCCAGCGGAGTGTCTCATCCTGTCACCCTCTCAGTTATCTATTCTCACTATTTTCCCTAACGCTGTTCCGCTTTCCATTAAAACGTCATACACTATATCACGTCTCGCATTTATCTTCTCTCCTTAGACCTCTGACGCGTTGCCTTCTCATTAATCTAAGCTTCTGCATGTCTCTTGGGTGTCTGTTTCCCAGGCCCCTACATGTTTCTCGGAGTCGCGCCTCTCGCCGAGACTTTAACATGAGAAACACAGACATGTCTCCTATCAGCATATTTGTTTCTCAGACCCTTATTTACCTTAACCTTCCCTCATATTCAAAACTTTCTCCATGGCTTCTACAAAGCTCACTAAAGTCTGCCTGTCTCCCAAACTCACAGGCTCCTACCTGTTCATCGAACTTTCACCTGTCTCTCACACTTTTCTGTCCAGTCTCCTACCTGAATCCCAAACTTACATCTCTCGAACATCTACCCGTTTACCAAACCTCGACCTGTCTCCTGAATGTCTACCTGTCCACCACAGTCCAAACTGCCTCCTGGACTCCTGCCAGTCTCCGAAACGTCTGTCTTCCGTACACGTACCCGTCTCCAAGATTCTTACCTCAGTATGCCCATCCGTCTCCAGGACTTCTACCCGACGCAGACTTCCACCCGCCTCCCAAACTCCTGCCCGTCTCCTAAACCTCTACTTGGCTTTCAAACTCCTACCTGTCTTCTAAACCCATATCTGTATCCTGAACCTCTAGCTGCCCATCAAACAGTCTGTCTCCGTGCCTCCTACCTGTCTCCTAAACCCCCACCTACCTATCATCAGGACTTCTACCTGCAATATTCCTATCCGCCTCCAACAAACTCCTGACTGCAGACACCCGTCTGTCTCCTAAACCCCCACCTACCTATCATCAGGACTTCTACCTGCAATATTCCTATCCGTCTCCAACAAACTGCTGACTGCAGACTCCCGCCTGTCTCCCCGACTACCGAGGTGATCCAGGTGAGATACGTCCTGGCAGATGAGGATGAATCAGAGCCAAATCGACCAGTGGCCAGCCAGAGCAGACGTCTGCCCATGCGTGTCTGGACCACGTCACAATCGATGGGAATTTCCTGACCCACTCCTCTCACAGCACCCGTAATGGCATCTGCTGTCTCCTCCATCGAGGTGGGACAACGAGGGAGGGGGGGAGCTAGAGTGAGAGAGAGAGAGAGAGAGAGAGAGAGAGAGAGAGAGAGAGAGAGAAGAGAGAGAGGGGGGAGAGAGAGAGAGATACAGAAAGAGAGAGAGACAGAGAGCAAGAGAAAGAGAGAGGGGGGGGGGGGGAGTGACAGACAGACAAACAGACAAACCGACCGACAGACAGACAGACAGACAGACAGACAGACAGACAGACAGACAGACAGACAGACAGACAGACAGACAGACAGACAGACAGACAGACAGACAGACAGACAGACAGACAGACAGACAGACAGACAGACAGGCAGGCAGGCAGGCAGGCAGACATAGACACATTGACAGGCATAGATACATACACAGGGAGAGCGTTAGTACAGTGACAAAGAACCGTGGATGACTACGAGGCAGATCGAAGAAGAGTAAAGCTAGTGAGAGTTGAGGAACAGGAAAGTACGGAAAAGGGGTAGTGAATGCGGGTAGGGTAGGATAAGTGGGAGAGGGGGGTGGGAGAAGGAGAGGCTGGGGGGTGCTGAGAGCAAGCTCACTGAACTGGAACGTCGGTGAAGTGAGGAGTGTGAATGTGGCGCTGGATGGGGTAGTGGGGTAGTGAGATGGGAGAAGGAGGCAGGGTAAAGCTGCCTATGGAAAGATGTAGGGGAAGACGATTATACTTCATAGGCAGGGGATGAGATGTTAGTCCAGGGTGTGCGTGACAGCTAATGGCAATTTCGACCCCATCATTTCCTCTACACGTGCAGAAATCTTTCGGATTAACTCACTTTCCCCTCTGCAAAGTAATCATATCCTGGATCACGTCCTACTCGTCTAAAATCTCCCTATTTGCAATTCCATCCCCTCATTGCTTCCAACGATCCACAGCCATTTCTTTTCCACTGTTTCAGCAACACCTGCGTGGCTCACGGAAGCGGGTCGGGTCTCAAGCTGAAATAGGCCTATGAAGGCAGGGCACAGAAGGCAGGCCACTGAAGACAGGCCACTGAAGGCAGGCCAGTGATGGCATGCCAGTGAAGGCAGGCCACTGAAGACAGGCCACTGAAGGCAGGCCACTGAAGGTAGGCCACTGAAGGCAGGCAACTGAACACAGGGCAGTGATGGCAGGCCACTGACATTATTCAAAACGACAGTACACGTGTGTAGAAATGCGCCTATCCTTCATTATTCAGTGCCATTTGATTTGATAGTATTTTTTATCTTACCCCATCCCATCATATCCTTGCCTACCCTCCGACCAAAGAGCCGGTGGATAGGTAGTGGATAGTCACTCATCCACTGGCTAGTCGGGGTAGAAAGTCGTCTTCTCCCTCATCCTCCACTCCCCACACCCTAGCGTATAACTGAATGTCCGTCGACCAACCATTCAGATGAAACAGTAGCGTCACGTGACACCATAGCAACAGCAAAGGTTGACCTATATCACAGAACGTGTTGCATTGCCGCCATTAAGCCAGTCAAACTAGTCAGACCCACGGCGAGACAATCATACTGAAGTCAAGGCAGGGAGATGCCTGACACTTCTATCACA
>JAWQFJ010004364.1:0-27500 GCA_034096865.1 Theodoxus fluviatilis | reverse complement strand
TGTGTGTACGCGCGTTCGTGAGTGCCAGTGTGTGCGCGCGCGCGCGTCCGCTAGGAGGAAGGTTTTCAAATCATGAAGATGTTTCTTTCGTGGATGAACGATAACATCGACGGCAATAACAATAGCTAATAGCACAGACGATGACGATAACAACAATCATAATAAGAAATGTGTCTAAGGATGACAAGGGATGCATTTCTTGCCAGGGCTTACAGTTACAGAGTTCTCGGCGAGTCAACAAGCGGAAGTAGAATGGCGTTCCGGCTGCACTCTGGGGCAGGGAGACTGTCTGGCTCCGCTCTTATCACTTCATTTCGATAACTTGCTTTCCATACCCGAATATTTTTTGCTTTGGCCCCAACAGTCTCTACGTCCAGCCATGTCTATTCCTGGGAAATGGTGTCCGGAGGCGGTTGACTTATCAAAGCGTGCATTATTTCGATGGCCAAAAACATGTGTTCATGTCCCTGAAGAGATAGTGAATGGCTGGTTTGAAAAAAAAACTTCGGCACTAAAACAGATAGGGGTTCTGGATGTTCTAAATGTTATATACAAGTACATACACGAGACGGCAGCCAGTATGAGGCTAACTTTTATACAAATCTAGACGGTTTCGGAGGCGGGCGAAGGGGGGTGGGGTCGGGGTGGGGGGTGGGGGTGGCAGCGGGGAGATAAACAGTGGGTTGCAAGAACATCCTTTCTCTGTAATTCAATAGAGACTGTTTACTTCCACAACCACCGGCTGACCAGGCCATAAACAAACCGAACATCGTATTTAGATAATGTCGTACACAGTGACTCAACAAGAGGTCGCAGGGTCTCCGGCAGCACAAACTACGTAACTCGAGAAAAAGCGGGGGCGGGTTGTCCCTAGAGAAACTAATCTTTTCGAGTCGGGGAGTTTCCGTCCAGAAATAAACTGTGGTGCAAACCAAACAGAAACTGGCGGGAATCTGGGGCTGACGCGATAAGGGGAACAATGAAGAGTGCTTAGACAGGGGTGATAACTCCGCGCCCACTAGGACTGCACGTCAGGCCAACAAGGGACGATTGAGGGAGGGTTGTGTCGGAATCGCTCCCCGCTCTGGGGTGGAGGGTGCCTGGGATAACAACCCAGCCTACCGCTGCTCTCTGCGCCGCAAAACAACATTAGTGTCAGATTACCAGATTGCCCAAATCTTAGGGGTCCAGCAGGGAAAAACCCATCACTAGGGCAACTTTGCAAATGTCACATCACTGACACACTTGTTCCACAAGGTCAGTGGGATTCAAACGCAGCCGCCGAGACTGTTTGAAGTGGCTGCGATGCATATGCATGAGGTCGCGCTAGAGACAAGGTTGCTTTCTTCTGCCACGGGGAACGACGGCGCAACAGGATCCAGACGACTTCAGGTATGGAGAGCTGATCTTGTCCAGATAAGTCTTGATCGGTCATTCAGAAGCAGAGAGAAAGGAGAGAGAGAGATAGAGAGAGAGAGAGAGAGAGAGAGAGAGAGAGAGAGAGAGAGAGAGAGAGAGAGAGAGAGAGGACAGCAAAGGATAAGACATCTGCTCCTGGGAGCCGATGGGGGAAGACTACGTCTAGTCTCCTTTCTCCTTCCTGGTACTGTCACCAGCTATGGACCTTTCCCCATCATGCAAGAGACAGTGGCAGGCGGACCCTGCAGGCTCCCCACAACAGCGCAGACAGCCTGTCACTCGAGGAGGATGACTAGCAAGGTGTCGAAAGGAGAAGTCCGAGAACGGGAGAGGAGAGTGGTCGGCCGTCAGACAGACCACTGCCAAGTGATTAATTCCCATGACAAGGCGCATCTCCCAAACTGGCGTTTTTTCGGCTTCAACGAGATGAACGTGGACAGGTGACGGGGGATAGCGACTGAAGCGCTGGGCCTGAAGCGAGTCAGGACAGAAAATAAGATGCCTTGCGAGGATCTCAAGTGGTCCGTTCCCCTCGGCACGCAAAAGTCTCACGCCATGACAGTCCCTCGTTTTGTTTAGGATTGCTTTTGACCATCGCAATGCGTCTCAAGTGGACTGCGCACACAGATCTGTAACGCTGAAGGTCAGATCCACCTTTGGCGATCGTGGTTACAGTAAACAGCGGACTCAACAAAAACAGCACCACATGCTGTGTTTTCGTATGTGTTTTTGGTCGAATGGGTGTATGCGTATATATGCGTGCGCCCGTGAGTGCGTGTGCGCGCGCGAGAGTGGTTTTCATTAGGAAAGAATCTATTTGTGTACTGACCATTATAATCATTCTTTTTCCCACCTTACATTCTCGTCCTGACTCAGTCCTTTCTCTATTGTGTTCATCTGTGTCAGTATTGCCCTCATCACGCGTGATTAAGGCACCCAGTTGTGCTCATGTCGTTGCTTTAAATTAAGAGATTTCGGACAGTTGTGAAGGATGCGACTTGATGTCGGGTAAAAAAAGAAGGAGTCCTGTACTCTAAATCAAATCCCCTTCTAGGTTCCATCGGCCACAGCTTCATTTCTTCCCTAGCTCTGTCATCTCCGTTGCTGCATCATCCCTTTGACCAAGCAGTCCCGGTGTCGCAGGATATTTCGGAACCATTCCGATTTATCCTGGCCCTGGTGGCAGGATATTTCGGAACCATTCCGATTTATCCTGGCCCTGATGGCAGGATTTTTTGAAACCACCAGGATATTTCGGAACCGTCTAGAAGGTCATTAGTCCACATAAAGTTTTTTACTTTACGACTTTTTCTAAACAGATTGTGAAGAGTTTCTCACAATTTGATGATGTTGTGCAATAAATATCTTCTCACCTACCTGTTTATCTCCTTGTTTATGAATTACAAATTCACGCACAGAAGGCCCACATGGCTTCACTAATATTCTGTCTGCATCATTCCGTGTAAAAATTATATTCTTGCCTACCTGTTTATCTCCTTGTTTATGAATTACAAATAAAAAGTGTACAAAGTGTAAAAGTTTCTCTGATTTGAAACCGTCTAGAAACTCAGAAAATCATACGAAAGCATCTAGTAGGTGGTTCCGAAATATCCTGCCGCCAGGTGCGGGATAAATGGGAATGGTTCCGAAATATCCTAGGATATTTGGGGACCGGTTCCGATTTCTCCTGGTTCCGAAATATTCTACGACACCGGCCCATGACAGGAAAATCGGAGGCACCTCCTCCAAGTCCAAACTCAGCACTCGGGCTTATTGTGCTGGCATCACACTGGATTGGACCCAAAGGTCGCTTCAGGCTCATTCACTCAGAATGTGGCACCTCTTCTGGAGCGATATGAGGGAATGCCAGCTATGTTAAGCGCCGTGCCCGAAGTTCTGGAGAGGGCAGCCGGGCCAACTCCAATTTTCTCTCAGGTTTATCTCGAGTGGCTGCACGGAAATGCTCTCAGCAGGCCAGGAAGTGGCATAGGTGCTCGGAGTTCAGAAGCTGCGTTTCCACTCCGATGAAAGTGTGGCTGGGGCCCTCGTGCTTACTTCGGGATCGTATTTTCAACTCTTCACTTTTGCTTTCACGTGTGGTTTTCCAAAAAGGCATCGGGACTACTCGAATAAACCAGTTCTCTTTATCAAAGAAAATAAAATGTTCATCTTAACGTTCTAATTTGACCTTCCCTTGTGAGTCGGGATGAAAAACAGACCCAACGCGTCTAAGTCTGCCTACCAGAGCTGCATGGAGCGCTGGCCAGGGCAAGAGACTATAGACTTGCTCATTTTCCAACTACTGCCAGTGATCTGGGTAGTCCCTGGTCTCACATAGACTACAAGGTCTGCCGGTTTTCGTGCTCCTCAACGCTCAACGCTTCCATCCTTACACCTTTTCCGGTGATCGTGTTGCAAGCTAAGTCTACATAACTATATCACTCATTCCAATGCAGTCGCGCACTGCGGGTACACTCAAGCCACAGCCGTCCTTTCACCCGAAAAGTTGTCATTATACTGCATGTCAAAGTCATTCTCTCTTCCGCTCTATATTCAATGCACTCCTCCACATCCTGGTTTCTCTTCGTCCACCTAAATTGGAAAAAATCTCAGCGCCAACCTATTTTTGTCTGGACCCAAAAAGCAAATATTATGCAGAGAACGCTTAAGGCGTGAATAAAGCTCAATATTGAGCAGATCGAGTGATTGGCTTCGGCTCTCTCTTTTGTTAAACCCGACAAAACATTATTTCGGGATGGGGGCTGTGATGAACTTCCAAATCGGCTCTGAGCTAGCTTTACCATGGCTAAGCCTTGTTTTCCCTTTTGGCCATGAGAGAGCATGAGGCAATACAAGACAGGTTAAATATTTCAGCAGCAAACTCTGTATAGAAGGGTTCGGAAGATTATAGTTGAACTTTGTTTTTATCACTGAACTTGTAGGTGTCTGCTTTGGCACCACTGCTGTGAAGTCTGTAGTGGACAAGTCACAGCAATTCTAGAATGCCTAATGTTTACACCCGTCCCAAGGAGTACTAGAGTACTCCTTGACCTGTCCATATCTACTGCAGCCCAGGGCTACAATAATGCAAGCACGCTTTGAACGGAACTTTAGCGTCGAATGTTCAGCAAGCACAAGTGACAAATTGTCTCCTAAGTGCGTGTACACCACAAAAAGAAATGCCTTGGGAATGGCTGCTGAAGTGCGGACCGGAGTGGGGTAACCACTAGTGACAGTCATGGTCTTCAGCTCCTTGCAAGAAAAAAACCCGAAGCGGGATGAAGTTCACTAACAACACTGGAGCTGCTAGAGCTCGAAGAGAAGTGAGATAAAAAGTGGGCAATGCAGTGGGGTGGGGGCGAGGCTGCATGGTAAGGTAGGAGCTAGGGGTGGGGTGGACAAGAAAAGGGGGGGGGGGGGAGTGGGGTGGAGGTGGATTTTTTCGGGATTTATCAACATTCTGAAAGGGTACTAACACTCCAGGGTGCACTGCTCTTGACTCCCTGACTGCGCACACTTCCAGACACTCGTGCGGTTTCTCAAGGGGGGCACAAAAACCAGGGAAAAATAATCTCGCTGCTCTCTCTTTCCTGACAAGTCTGTTTGACTCCATTAACTTTCTGTTGGAACAGGCAGCCTCGCACGTGCCCGCGCTTTAAGAGGCTGCCCACGCACACACACACAAAACAAGCTGGAGACCAGCACGGCGGGACGCGAGGATCAGGCGAGCGTCCATGTTCCCAGTGAGGGCGATAGGGGTTCACTTCCTGCGCGTCCTTTGCTGGCTGCATTATTTCTCACAGCCGCCCTGATCGATGAGACCCTCCTGTTTGCGGTGAGAACCGCCTCTAAGCAGCGTCCCGTCACCAATTATCATCGCAGCAGATCCAACATGGAATGGGGGGCCAGTGGGAGGCTGCAGGGTGTCCTTGAACAGCTCCGAAGTCTAAAAAATGCAGTGAATCTTTAAACTAGTTCTGAGGCCCAAGGGCTGCAGTGAGTCTTTGAACAGATTTGAGGCCTACAAGTTACAATGCGTTTATGAACAGCTTTGAGGTCTTACAACTATAGTTTGTACTTGAGCAAATCCACGGCCTAAAAGCTACGGTGCGTTTTTGATCAGTTCTACGGCGGGGAAGATCAAAAGCTGGGATGTTATTCCTGTCATGCCGCCATGATGACTACAGCAAACGACGCTCTCAGAGACAGTGGATGAAAGGCGAGCGGACATAATGTCAGGGTAATGCAAGGCCAGACTCCAAGAGCCAGGCGGACCGGTAAGTTTGCAGCCTTTCGCTGCAGGACAACACGAAGAAAGAAATCGCCTGAAGCTTTGAGCCATTCAGTCAACACAGCACGCAGGTAAAAAGATGAAGAAAATCCACTGCAACTCATATCGCATAACTGCTCCAGTGAATTTCCATTTGTTAAATGAACCTTAGCGAGGTAGAAGTTGACACGAGATATCTAACTCCCAGTATCTGAGACAATCGAAGTCATTGAAAACGAAACTTTTCCCCCCGCGGGAATCAGGGAACAGACATCAACGAATGTTTCCTCGCCATTAAACAAAAGTACTCTATTTTTTCTGTTTTCTGATGGAGAATACAAAAGCAGGATAACAATTGTCGAAATAGAAACTGCAGATTCTGATCTGCACCAAAATCGTAGGTGCATACTGCTGCTGCAGATGTTACTATACTGCTACCCCTCTCATCAGATCACAAAGGGTCGTGCCAAAACTGGTCGTGGTATTTCAAGATATTTTATCGACCCACAAAACTAATAAGCACTTCTGCTCTTCATGAGATGAAACAAGCCACGATGATCCAGACATCCACATTGTCGTGATCTGCAAACACAAGCCCCTTCGACTCGTACATGCACATGCTCACCGTCTCTACTTCTCTCGTCATCATGTCGAACTGAAGCATTCACGCCCCAAGTAAAAAGCAGCCGACTTACCGCATAAAGACTGGGGTGGTTTCAGGCTCAACGCATCTTGGCAAAACGTAATCCAAATAACAAGAACGTCGCTTCTGTCTGTTAACAAAGCAAGACACCGACGCTGGTGAAACTTCAACGGACACGATACCATGGAATGATAAACCCACGATGGAGATCGTTCGCTTTTTCTCAAGCAGAGGCGTGCCCCCTCCCACTTCTAAGAACCAGGAAGGGAATGTGGTGCAGACTGTCACGCATTCCCTCTCAAGTTTCCCTCACAACATCAAGTCTTCGTCCACTTCAACACCTCTCAACACCCTTCCCCAATGCAGGGCTCGAGGCCATTCACTTGAACAATCACTCAGAACATCCCTCTCCAGGCTGAGGGCAAGGCACCACTGCACGGCTATTATCTATTCTCCGCTCCTATCACGCCGTGGAGCAAAGACGAGCGCGACGACTCCTGATGATGTTAAGAAGCGCACCGAAAAGCATAACCAAAGAAAACTAGCGGATTTAAGTTAGCGCTCTCATTTAGAACTTTGTTTCTGTAAAATTTAGTCTCACTGCCACTGTGAGGTAGACTTATATTGGAAGGTACGACTTGTCAGGGAAAACGAAATACACGTGAAAAGAGTCCGTTCTGTTTAATATAAATACTCGCCTTCACACTATCCTCATGTGAAGGGGGACACTCACTATCCCTATTCCCCTTCCTTCGCTGTCCAGGCTAACATCTCTCTCTCTCTCTCTCTCTCTCTCTCTCTCTCTCTCTCTCTCTCTCTCTCTCTCTTCCTCCCTCCCTCTCTCGGTTCGGCCACCTGGCCGTTTCCTCTTCACACGCTGTCAGTGGGCATTCCTTATCATTAGGGGTCAGACCCCGGGGTCGCTGGCCCACCTGCTGTTCTATTGCTCTTAATTAGAATAGATTATTTTGTTAAGATACCGGCTTGCCAGCCAGGACCACCCTGGAGGGTGTCACTTGTGGTCACCTTGATATAGTGGGGCCCAATGCATGCTGGTGAGACGAGGTTCCATCATGGTCTGAGACAGATGGTCTGGGCAGACTTGCCACATCGGTCTAGCCATACACTGGCTACGATATAATGTACCTGCCATGAAGAAGTAATAAAAAGGCTGTGCAAAGTAGTTGTGGCTTCGGTGTCTCAGCCCTGCACCCATACCAACTCCCCTCGGCTTCATCACATCCATGACAACATGAAAAATGTATGGGAGATTGCCAATATGTTGCACTAAATACTACTGGCGTAAATGCTTCCGTAACAATTTAGAAATACCCTTTGTTCTCCAACATGATTTATATGCACTCTTTATCCGTATTTTGCAATGCTTTGCCAGCCATTTAGCCGAAGGTAAACGGAAGATAATAACAGTCGAAAGCATGCAACTGCTTCGGTTCCCTTTCTCAATATGTCTCAAAACTTGTGTCAGAAACAAAACCCCCCAAACTCTAATTTATACAAACAACTTATTCTGAAGAATGTTACCGACGCACTTCTTCAAGTTTGCTGTAGCTGTAATGAGAACTTTGGTTGAAGCCGCATTGAGTGCGGAGTTTCGGCAGGCGTCTTGAACTAGCGGATGACCAGGAGGTCCAGGGGAGGCCATTCATCAGGGCAGGTCTGAGTGACAGGGCGAGCAGTCCAGAGTGACCGGCCATACGTCACTGCCTGCTTGACGCCCTCGGCCCTGTCAGCACTGGGCAGCCTGCTTGCGATGGCGCCACAACAGGAGTACTTCCCACTACAGAGGGCGGAGACACGTGGAAACTGAGCGGAGCTGTTCCACCGGGAAATCAGAGCATGTCCACTAAAGTGTTTTCAAGTGAAAGACTTCACGGTCCCGATTTAGTTCAGCATAAAGTCTACGAAATCCACAGTCCTACTCCAGGAGTTGGAACTTGAACAAAGCATACTATGAAGGTATAAAACCAGATAGCCCTGTTCCAGAGGTGGAAACATTACAGTGGCACTTGGAAGGCGAAGATACGACCTGCAGAATTGCAAACACGAGTGGTTCTGCTCCCGAAGTCCAAATCCTGGAAAATCCATGTCAACATCGAACGAAATATGAATAGCATCACTTCAGAAGTAAATACCTCAACATTGCCAATAAATAAATACGTTGTAAACAGTTTTGATAACACTATCGGAGGTAGGCACTACGACTGGCAGCAGACCGTTTTAACCATTTAGTCATTACAGACATACATCCTGAACTCGTCCATTTCAAGCAAAAATGTCCATACAAAAACTTCTCACGCTGATCGACATGCTTTCCTCCACACTCGAACATAAATAGCTGCCTGACCCATGCATTCACCTACCCACACCTAGACCCTTCCCCCCATCCCTCTCCTTCTTCCCTGTTTGACAGGCAGGATACATGTAGAGCTAGCGGGGACAACGTACCTACATACAGTCAGTCTGAGGCGCTGTCGATCTGGATGTTCAAGCTGACCTCCATCCCCCAAGGCTTATCTGAGCGCTGCAACAGTAGGAGCCGCCCTCATTTTATCTGGGGTTGCTGGGAACTATTGCAACAATCGCTGTATCTATTGCCATCATTGTGGTGTGGCAGGCTCGCATTATATGGAATATGATAATTCAGGGAAAGAGTATGCGATAAATGATAGTGTCAACTGAACCCACTATCTAAATGTATCAGAGGTTGAACAGTAATGTTGTCTCCCTTTCTGTTCTCTCGTACAGCAGTTGCTACTGAGGTGCAGGGCCACGCGAGCACAGTATACTGTAGACAACGTAAATTTTTTTCTTGGCAAATGTTGCTTCAGCTCTTCACTCATTTTTGCTCACAGCTGATATTTCGGCGGCTTTCGTAGCATCTCCTTCAGTGTAACGATGACTGTCTATCTGAACTGAAGTGAGCTCGAGCGACCCTCAGATAAACCTCAAATCTCACAAAGTACAGCATAAAGAAAACAACGTTAATTGGCCAGACATCTGCAGGATGAAGACCACATGCCAGAGCTGATTCAGAGAAGTTGACTCTCTGTGGCGTGTGGCTTGGGGGACAGAATACACCCACCAATGCGATTCGTAAAGGGCAAATTACCAGGGAAGTTGACTCTGTGGCATGTGGCTTGGGGGTCAGAATACACCCACCAATGCGATTCGTAAAGGGCAAATTACCAGGGAAGTTGAATCTGTGGCATGTGGCTTGGGGGTCAGAATACACCCACCAATGCGATTCGTAAAGGGCAAATTACCAGTGACGTCGAGATTTGTGTTTCCTCCAGACAGATATAGTAATGTTCGTTATCAGTGGCAGTGTCGCACTTCGATTATCTTAGAGGCGGAAAGCTTTTCCACTGATTAAAGTTGCTCATACAAATTGTCTTCAGATTTGCGCAACAGAGACCTGTTCGTCACTGAGGCTTGAGACGGCGCCTACCTCTACACCGATTGCACAAAAATGCATCATGGCACTCTAACCCCCGTCGTGCCACAGTCCGAATTCTAGACCACTGGGCTTCCGGTTTTGTATGTTAAACTTTCACTAAGCTCTCTCTATTTTGGTTAGGTCTATTTCTATCAACCAATGAGAGCACAGCACAGTGCCCTGGTAGAATGCTTTTTTGAGGGAGGTTATCACGGCACTCCGAGGGTTAAGAATCCTAAGCTGACGTCATAGCAAATCTGACGTTTACAACATGAGAAAAAAGACACGGTGACATCACAGCACTGACTACAGGGACAGAAAAAACAACAACCCGCAGTCATTACGTCATAGCATACGCCACTCCAATCGCTTGCGTCATCTTTGACCAGTAAGGGAATTTGCTCGCGTGATGTCACATGCTTTCAGAGGTGGCAGCAGATAGATGACGGGAAGAAAGGGGTGCAATCAGGGCGGAAAACCGCGCTTGAAGAGAGCTTACCCCGGAAGAAGCTGGAGGTAAGATTTCATGCGCGGGCGGCTCCATCACGTTTGATCAGGGCGCGACTGTCAGCGCGCGAATTGCCTTCTATTCCTAGGGAATAATGGGGGATAACTCTCGGAAACTTCCTGCGAGCGTGACGTCCCCCTCTGAGACAGGCCCTGAGATATTGATTGCGTCACATGCTTGGTCGCAGGAGTGAGATGCGACGCGAGGGCGTGGGCGCGAGAAAGACGACAAAGCGAGAGAGAGAGAGAGAGAGAGAGAGAGAGAGAGAGAGAGAGAGAGAGAGAGAGAGAGAGAGAGAGAGAGAGAGAGAGAGAGAGAGAGAGAGAGAGAGAGGAAAACAGACAGACAGGCAGACAGAGACGAGAAGTTTCTTACGAAAACTCTCACTGTGATTTAGGACTTACGTAAATGTTAATAATCTCCCCAGCTTGATCCTAATCCATCCACACTAATGCACACAGTCATATTTATCTCTCATTTCCGAAGCAGTGTCCACTGCATTCCTGGATTGTCGATCAGATTAAAATATAATCCGTCAGATGACACGATTAACAAAGAAATAATTTCCTGACTTGCACGCCTTAAATAGGCTGTAATTTCCTTTCGTTTGATACGGGGAGGATGGCCTGCATAGGTGGGATTAGCCGCCACCTCGAGGGAGCGATCCGAGGAGACATGCAAACGCTGCGTGTCACGAATGCAGCCGGTCAGAGTAAGGTGTGGCTGCACGGGGTCTCTAAACCAGAGGGACTGAAGGCGACGATTCGGAAATGGTCACATATGGCCTGTCCGTAAGAACGCCAGCCCCCTCTGATCAGCACCACAGGCGGCTGGTGTTGAAATTCCTCTGATGATAAGCTGCGATAGCAAGGCCCTGGTAGAACAAACATGTTGTGTTCAAACATGATGTGGCTGCTCTGGCTGCTGCGTCACCCGCGCCATCCGCTGACCAGTTGTGTGATCACCTCTGCTCTGTCCTTGACTCATGCCCCAGCAGCGCAGCGCAAGGTCCTTCTGCGTCGCTCCACCCCGTGGTATTGCACCATCGCTGCCGAACTCCGTGCTTTGAAGCAGAAAAAGCGACAAGCTGAGCGACAGTGGCTGCGTTCTGGTTTGGCTGTTCACAAAGAAATTTTTTGTTCTTTCAAGCACAAGATCAATCGTCTAGTCGATACGGCTAAGACAATGTACTTCAATGCAAACATATGTGCTTCTACCACTTGCGGTCAATTATTTTCCATCACGAACAGGCTCATGAACAAGACCCGTTGTACTACTCTCCCTTCTTCACCAATGTCGTTGTTATCTCAGATATTTTGCGACTTTTTTGTTTTCCAAGGTGTCCGATATTCGAAGCAGCGTTGACATGTCTGCTGATGCAGGTGCGCCTGTTAGTGATGATCCAGTATCCTTCAGGGGTACTCCCCTCCTTCAGTTCAGCCTGGTTGAGGCTAGTGCGGTCTTCAAGACCATCCGCAGTCTGAACCCTACCTCCTGTGACCTTGACCTTGTTCCCACACCCCTCTTAGTTGAGTGCATTGATGAGATCCTACCTGTCCTGACACAGATGATCAATGATTGCTTCCAGACTGGCACCTTCCCTAGTGTTTTCAAGCAGGCTATAGTTAAGCCGCTCTTGAAGAAGCAGGACCTAGATCCAAACAAACTTAGTAATTATAGGCCAGTCTCCAATCTTTCTTTTCTGTCAAAATTGTTAGAGAAGTTAGCTTTGCAGCAGCTGCTGGAGCACGTGTCCCAGTATGACCTTTTGGCCCGTTTTCAATCCGCGTACCGTGCTCATCATTCCACCGAAACAGCTCTGCTCCGTGTTCTAAACGATCTTCTCGTTGCTTCTGACAATTCCAAAGTTTCTCTTCTTACTCTGTTGGACTTGAGTGCCGCGTTCGACACAATAGACCATGGAATTCTTCTCACCCGTCTTAGAAACGTTTTTGGCATTGAGAACTTAGCACTCTCTTTCCTGCATTCATATCTCTCAGAACGTAGACAGACTGTTTCGATCTCGGGTTTTGCTTCTGATCCTACACCTCTCAAGTACGGAGTCCCTCAGGGCTCTGTTCTGGGTCCTCTGCTGTTTCTACTGTACACCCAACCACTCTCCAATGTAATTGACAGTCATTCAGTCTCTCACAGTGAATTTGCTGATGATACCCAGCTCTACAACTCCTCCCATCCCAGTCAAATCCACTCTCTTCTTTCTACCAGCGAACACTGTATCTCTGACGTGAAACGGTGGATGACCCGGAATAAGCTCCAACTCAATGACTCAAAAACTGAAGCACTCCTGGTGGGCGGCGGAGGCAAATCGGATCAGGCCCTCAAACTAACCATTGGTCACAGTGACATCGTCTTCTCTCAGTCTGTTAGAAATTTAGGCGTCATGTTTGACGATGATCTGTCAATGAGATCTCATGTCAACAAAGTCTGTCAGTTAGCATATTATGAGCTAAGGAAAATTAGTACCATTCGTCATTATCTTTCTCAGCAGGCCACCAAAACGCTCATCACATCACTTGTTCTGTCTCGTCTCGACTATGGAAACTCTCTTCTCGCTGGCATCCCCGACACTCTGCTTAACAAACTCCAGAAAGTTCAGAATTGTGCTGCTAGGCTAGTTTTTCGATGTCCCAAGCGTACCCATGTCTCATCACTCCTACATACACTTCACTGGCTCCCCATCTCTCAGAGGATAGATTATAAACTTGCTACTTTGTGCTTCAAAGCCATCGACAACACCGCACCACACGCTCTTACAGAAATTCTTGCAGTCTACACGCTCTCCAGATCTCTACGCTCAGCTGCTGACTCTAGAATGCTTAAGGTCCCCCGCCGTAATAAGAAAACTCAAGGACAGCGTGCCTTCTCCTATATTGGACCTGTAACCTGGAATAGTCTCCTTCTCTCAGTCCGTCATTCTGACACTCTGCCCCAGTTCAAAAGTACTCTAAAGACCCACCTCTTCCGATCCGCCTTTCCCGCTGAGCTGCTTCGCCTTACTTGACCTGGCCTGCAAGTGCTGTGTATATTGTATAGTTTGTTCTATTTGTTCTACTGGATCTTAGTTTCTGTTTTTTGTTTATGTGTGTAGTGTGTGAGTTTTTGTAGGAATGTGGTGTTGAGTGGTTGTACGAGTGTTGATTCTTTGGATTGTAAACGCCATGAGCTTGCCTGTCAAGGGAAGGGACGTGCGTATGAATAAACTATTATTAAGAACAAGAGCAGGAAGAGGAGGGAAACGTAGCGGAAGCAGTGGTGGACAAGGAGGTGGCGGAGGGCTGGGGGAGGAGGAGCTGCAGCTGCAGGAGGACGAGGACGAGGAGGAGGAGGAGGAGGAGGAGGAGGAGGAGGAGGAGGAGGAGGAGGAGGAGGAGGAGGAGGAGGAGGAGGAGGAGGAGGAGGAGGAGGAGGAGGAGGAGGAGGAGGAGGAGGAGGAGGAGGAGGAGGAGGAAACGGACGCGGAGGAAAGGGACGAGGAGGAAACGGACGAGGAGGAAACGAACGAGGAGGAAACGGGGGAGGAAGGAAACGGAGGAGGAGGTGGAAGAGGAGGGAGGAGGAGGAGGAGGAGGAGGAGGAGGAGGAGGTGGAGGAGGAGGAGGAGGAAGAGGAGGAGGAGGAGGAGGAGGAGGAGGAGGAGGAGGAGGAGGAGGAGGAGGAGGAGGAGGAGGAGGAGGAGGAGGAGGAGGAGGAGGAGGAGGAGGAGGAGGAGGAGGAGACGATAATAACGACGACGGGACAACGATAAAGGCTTGGTGGATGATGAGGGAGAAGCTAGGATGAGGGGTGGGTGGGGGGAGATAAAGAGAGGAGCAACAGCAGCAAAGAGCAGCACGACACTCCCAACAACTGTTCTAGTAACCACATGGAGGTGAATAGGATGTAAGCACGGGATGAAAACAGAATTCCAAAGAATAACAAAACCCATGTAAGAAACCGCCCACTTTCATCTACTCCTTCCCCCCTTTTCACATACACACATCCCCCCTCCCAGCCCCCCTTTGACATACAGACATCCCTCCCACTCATCCTCATCCACATTTTCACACACAAACCATCCCGTCCACCCCACCGCCTTTTACACAAACACACACACTCTTACCCCCACCCACCCCCTTTCACACACACCCCTCGTATCCACCCCCACCCCACCCGTCTTTCACACACACACACACACGGACAGGCACACGCACACACACACACACGGACACGCACACACACACACACACACACACACACACACATACACACACACACACACACACACACACACACACACACACACACCTCAAAAAGAGAAAGACCTTTTCCCAATGCAAAGATATTGAGGCTTTTCTATTCCACCACTGCCTGACACTGACTGCGTTGGTAGTGGCAGATCAGGCAGCAGCAGCCCTCGCAAGACAGGACATCGTCGGGCACACACTCCGAATGGGCTTGTGCAAGTTCGAGAGGACGCTTTCTTGTAAGGTATGCTGCTGCCAATGCAGTAAGGGACGCTGGATCTGATCAAATCACCGCAGCTCAGGGTCAGGGAAGCATGGAGACGAGAAGACAGGGGTATGACAAAAGGGTGGAAATTCTTACAACGAAAAGGCGGCACATCATGGAAGGGGATATTGGGAAATTTGCAAAGACACATACGGCTTCCTCAAGTGAGGGAAACGATATGCTGAGTACCTGGGGCGTGGAGAGTGGGGTGAGGTTGGGGAGTAGGGATGGGGGTGTCCCTTGTAGTCATTTACAACATGCCTTGACCAGAACTCGCCAGCGACTTCGAAGAAGCCCTCTTGCCGACACGAACACATAGCTTAACCCTCGGAGCGCCACAGTCCAATTTTCGCTACTTGACAGTACTTTCACTAAGCTCACTCTCTATTGGTTTATCAACCAATGAGAGCACAACACACATGAGAGCGGGTCTGCAATCAATGCTAGTGCACGTGAAGTGTGCTTATATATATATATATATATATATATATATATATATATATATATATATGAGAGAGAGAGAGAGAGAGATGAAGAGAGAGAGAGAGAGAGAGAGAGAGAGAGAGAGATTGATTGATTGATTGATTGATTGATTCTTTATTTATCAAGGATGAAATTTTAGGCATTTCTGCCTATCTTACAAATTGTCCTTGCTCATAATGAAATGAAAACATGGATAATTAAGACAAAAAATACACAGTAGCTAATCTATGTACAACAATTGGTAAGGTATATGAAGAATATGATCAACAATGACAAAGATTTTAGTAGATGCCTTTGACAACTGTCAGCTCAGTGAGTCTTGAAGTTCAAGCAAATACGTGTCATGTGTACAGGCGACAGCAGTGAAGAGAGAGAGAGACAGAGAGAGAGAGAGAGAGAGAGAGAACTCTCTCCCCCTCTCTCTCTCTCTCTCCCACTCTCTCTCTCTCACACACACACACACACACATACACACAAACACACAAGCATACACACATACACACATACACATACATACACAAACATACACACACGGTAGCTATGAAAGGCAGCAGTATAGCGTAAGGAGTCATACGCGGAGATTTGGGAATTTTCATTTCTGTAGCAGTGAATTATCATTAGGCGCTGAATGCGGAGGATGGCACTGTAGCTCTGGATTAGTCCCTCTGCTGCGTGCAACAAAGAAAATCGTCATTACAGAAAACGGAGGAGTTGCCGTGATCAGGATTCAGCATACGACTCCCCTTGTTTCATACCAGCTGTGAAATTTTACAAGTCTTAATATGTATGCATTAAGAAGGTCGGAAGAGCAGTGTTGCAGTTATCTACCCGACATGTTCGTTAGAAGACGTCATTCATTCCCAGGCGCTGGCTGTTTGGACCACTGTCTTGCACACATCATTATGCTTGAATTCAGTTCAGTTCAATCTCTTAAACCCTGAGATGGGTTGTTGAGGCACCACTGATGACTTTCGGACAATCTTCCTCCATCGATCTCTATTCTCTGTGGCTCGCTGTGAGTCAGCAAAGGTCAAGCCTGTCCACTCTTTGATGTTGTCTTCCCACCTCTTTCTCTGCCTGCCTCTCCTTCTCCCACCTGGTACGGTACCTTGCAGGATGGTCTTGGCCAGCCCACTGCCTCTCGACACGTGACCATACCACTTCAGCTTTCTGCTTTTCACGATTGAGAGCAGGTCTTCGTACTGTCCAAATGATCTCCTGATTCTGTTTCTGACTTCCTCATTCGTGATATGGTCGTTATATGAGATGTTCAGAATCTTGCGATAGCATCTCATTTCCAGGGCTTGTATCCGTCTCTGTAGTTCAGATGTGAGTGTCCAGGACTCGCATGCATACAAGAATACGGAGATTGCCAGCGTGCGCATGAGCCTGATCTTCGACGCGAGAGTGATATTTCTGTCACGCCATATTGGCTTCAACTTTTCCAATGCTGCTGTTGTTTGTGCTATCCTGGACAGTATCTCTGGTTTGGACCCTTCATCAGTCACAATAGATCCCAGGTATTTGAAGTTGTTCACAGCTTCCAGTTTTTGGCCCTTCACTTTGATTTCCATTTTGAAGCCCCGAGGGCTGTTCGTCACCTTGGTCTTCTCGGCACTGATCTCCATGCCATATGCCTGTGAGGTCTTGTCCAGGTGCTCAACAAGACAAGTAAGCTCCTCTTCACTTCCTGCTAATCCATCAATGTCATCAAGTCCCAGCATCGCAGCGTAAAACAACCACTAGGGACTAAGATAGTCAGGATCGACTTCTGACCAAAGTTTACCGTCTTGCATCTTGGACTGTACATTTTCCTCCACCGGTTACTCAGCCAACCAACAGACAAACCTTCTTTGAAGGTTACTCCACAAAGCTGACAGTCTTTCCACAGCAAACATCACTCAAAGACCCCTCCTGAACGGAAGTGGACTCGAATCCGGGTCGACCTTTCTGCAGACAGGGCATGCACAGAAGCATCCAACGCTCCAGCCAGAGAGGCTGTCTGGCTGCTAAAGGTCAACAGTCTCCAAAGGCCTCTTGAAGGCACGGTACGGGTACAGCAATGACACTAATCAGGGACCCGTGGGCATGCTTCTCCTATCGTCTGTCCTGGTCCTCCCGGAGGTGGGAAGAGAAGACCAGAAACCAGCGCCGTGACGGGCAGAATGCAGGGTGCCCACCAGAAGCCGGTCTAACGAGGTTCATTGCAGACGATAAAGGGGCAGACAGGGAGACAGATGGGTTGCACACTGGCAGGCAGTCGTCGTCTCGCTCCCGGTACAAGTCCCCATCAGCCTTCATTTCCCTGTCTGTCGGTGGTCCAGTTCCAACTAGCGTCCTCGATCGTGCCTGCTGTCATGAGGAGAGCGAGTGTGGGCGCGGAACTGGTGGCGAGTCCCCATGTTTTGTGTGCTTGGTAGCGGTGTGGACCTTTTCATGCCTGTGCTCGTTCCTTGTCTTTTACTTCGTCCTGCTCCTCCTCTTACTCCATTCATGTGCACGACGCCTGAAATACAGTTTTGCATCTCTCTCTCTCTCTCTCTCTCTCTCTCTCTCTCTCTCTCTCTCTCTCTCTCTCTCTCTCTCTCTCCCTCCCTCCCTCTCCCCCCTTCTCCGAGTAGCCTATGTGACTGACCGCGATCCTGTCAGTTTCTCGTCTTGCTCCTTTCATTGGCTCCCTTGCAAGTTTCACCCTCCGTGCCTGCCCTATCCGTAGTGCCAGCATTCCTGCCCAAGGGCCATCTATCAACCTGGCTGCCCCGTCTGTGTTGGATGCCAAGTCCTCTGTCTGGCGCCCTTCTCTCAGACCGACGCCTTCATTTCCAGCAGGAGGCCAACCATCCACTCCATCTCTCTACCCTACCTCCCACTCATGAGAAGACGCATATGTCAGCGTAGTCATCAACGTCATCGAAATGTTGGAGTCATCTCTCTCTCCCTCTGTCTCTCCTTATCTCTCTCTCATTATCTCTCTCTGTCTGTCTCTCTCTGTCTCTGTCTGTCTGTCTGTCTGTCTGTCTCTTTCTCCCCATCTCTTTCTCTCTCTCTCTCTCTCTCTCTCTCTCTCTCTCTCTCTCTCTCTCTCTCTCTCTCTCTCTCTCTCCCTCCTTCCATCTCCCTATTTTCACCTATTGTGCCAGTCAGTCAGTCAGTCAGTCTGCCTGCCTGCCTGCCTGCCTGCCTGCCTGCCTGCTGCCTGCCTGCCTGACTGCCTGACTGACTGACTCCCTGCCTGCCTGCTTGTCTGTCTGTCTGTCTGTGTGTCTCCCCTTCCCTCCTTCATTCATCCCTCTCCTCTACTGTTTCCTCCTTTCGCATCCTGCCCCTCGTGTCCCTTGACAATCTCCTCCGCCTTCTCACCGACTTCTCTACCGGCTCTGCCTCTTTTTCTTGGCCGGCAGATGGCAGATGGCAGGTGGAGAGTGGAGGCGGTGGAGACAGGCTGGAGACGGTCCACGCTTTACTCCTGTTTGCCTTGCACTCGTGGTGGGCGGAGTTGGAAGTGTTGCAACCCTGGAGACCGTTTCAGGTCAGCACCAATCCCCCTCAAAACGTGTTTCTTCCATCCACACCCCTCCTCTCTTCCCCACCGTTGTTATGGAATCGACTTTGAAATGGAGATACATGTATACAGTAGGAGAACTTAATTCGTTGAGCTGCGAATCACCCAAATATTTGTAAATTGTACATCTAATTCTCTGACAAAAGTGGGATCACAAATTACACTGGCTCTGAAATCTTTGAACAAAACAAGCATGTGAAAGTAAAACTAATAAAAAGTGTTTGTTCGGTTTCCGTGACAATATTATTGTGTCCTCTAATTACACTGACTCTGAAATCTAAGAACAATACCCACATGTGAATGCACATGCGTGACAACTTCCCCTGCTGTTTCAACCAATGTTTCCCCCTGCGGGATGAGGGTGAAAACAGACCCACCGTGTCTCCCTACGCGATTCGCGAAAAGGCGCCGACACACGTACCGGTTTTCAAGCCGATTTTGCTCCCGATCTGGTCTGACCGTGCGTGTAAAAATCGGGTTGACAGCCACACGCAACGATTGCAGTGAAGCCGTGCCGGCGTGAAGGTGCATTGACCCGCATTTCCAATTTTAAAATGTAGGAGCTTTCACGACCTATAAATGCATTCAACATACATTTTTGATAAATTAATGCTGTTCATGGCTTTAATTTTCTTTGGATGGGTTTGTAGTATCCCCAAAATACAGCGTATTCTGGGCGAAGCGTAGCCTCGTTCTCGCACAGTCGAGCCGCGGACAGATGCTCTCTCGTCGCCCAGCACAGGTATGGGGCGAGACCAGGTCGGGAAATAGAGCTTGCCCTAAAGGCGTATGACTGGAGAAATCCTTATTTGACATTCATTATCTTCAACCCGCTCGAGTGATTTTTGTGATTAATGGTCTTACATAGCCTACAATGGCTGATAGGCCGTCAAACTCCACTCATGCATTAATCCATCATCCTTCCATCATCATTCATTTATTTCATATGGTGTTCCTGTCGCATCACCAGACGGCGAGGAGCAATGCAGCAACGCTGAGATGATGAGCAGTTCCGTCGTGTAAGGCAAAAGGTCGTAGTGACATACCATTAGCATGACACGCCTAAAGGCGGCCTTGTAATGAAGTTGTCTCCCTAACTTCCCAGCACTTCCTTCTTCCCTGGGCCCCGTTTCACTCATCCACTGTCCGCATGCATTCCGCCATGCTGCCTG
This sequence comes from Theodoxus fluviatilis, assembly GCA_034096865.1. NCBI lineage: Eukaryota > Metazoa > Mollusca > Gastropoda > Cycloneritida > Neritidae > Theodoxus > Theodoxus fluviatilis. The sequence continues at coordinate 7,477 of JAWQFJ010004364.1, read as the reverse complement.
CGTGCTTGCGTGTCTGCGCTCATGTCGAGATGTCTGGTTGTCAACATCACTTAAGCCTCCTCTTTCAATTGGACTTTCTCATCCGAGAACAAGCTCGAAGTTCCAGCATCCCTCAGCGACGCCTTCCCAAAAGAAACTGACGAGTACAAGATGACGGGGGAGCGGCTGGATGCTCCCATGATCAGCTGGAGAGCCTAGCAACAGAGCTCTCGGGTCCTGCTCCACAAGCACAGTCAGGGGGAGCCCCAGAAAGCCACAGAGGCTACTGGAAGATGACAGCACAAGATCATTCGAGACCCAGCTGTGCGTTCAAATCACCCTGAAAGATGTGAGCCCCACTCACGCTCAGCAATAAAATGGTCGTCAAACCTAGTACCCAACACACACACACACACACACACACACACACACACACACACACACACAAACACACACACGCACACACACACACAGGCGAATATATATGCACACAAGCGCGCGTGCGCACAAGCACACATACACACACACACACACACGCACACACACACAAATGCACACGTACACAGACACACACAAATGCACACGTACACAGACAGACACATGCACACACACACACACACACACACACACACACACACACACACCACCCCGCCCCTCCCCTCCCTCCACTCCTGAAAAAACCCACTCTGAATTCATCCACCAAGAAAGCAAAAAAGAAAGACGAAGAGGTCCGTGTTTTGCTGCTACACTTGCCGCTACCGATTCGAGGGAACGCTAAGATTACATGTTGGGAGTAATCTTCTCGTGCGACTTCGACATTTCAAAGCAACTTCTATCAACAGAGGTTCAAAGAAAAATCATGAAGATCAGAAGGATGCCAGACAAGTATTGGGACTGCATGATACGTCCATCCTCTCGCCCACCAGAAACAAGATGACGGGAAAATGAAGCCACCAGAAAGAGAACATTTGACGAAAGATGAAACCACGCAAAACGTAAAAGATAATTTCCCTTATTTTCTTTTTTCTTTCCATTAGTCCATTGCCAGACATGTTTTCATTTCTACTGCTCTATTTGCCCAGAATAATGTTTTTCCTGTCAAAATCCCTCTTGTGTGTAGAGACACGCCGGCAAGAGCTTATTTTTGGACTTCAAGGGCCGAGTTCATTACGAAGTTATGATCATTTTGTATCCGATACAAATAGATCGCGAAGAAATACCGAACAGGAACCAGTGTGTTTGTGTGTGTGTGTGTGTGTGTGTATGTGTGCGCGCGCGCGCGCGTGTGTGTGTGTGTGTGTGTTTGAGTAAGAGACAGAGAGAGACAGACACAGAGAGAGACAGACACAGAGAGAGTCAGAGAGAGAGAGAGAGAGAAAGAGAGAGAGAGAAAGAGAGACAGAGAGAGAGACAGACACCGAGAGAGACAGAGAGAGAGAGAGAGAGAGAGACAGAGAGACAGAGAGAGACAGAGAGAGACAGAGAGAGAGAGACAGAGCGAGACAGAGAGACAGAGAGAGAGAGACAGAGAGAGAGAGAGACAGACACAGAGAGAGGCAGAGAGACACAGAGACAAACGGCAAGACAAGTCCGAAAGACAGAGGAACAGGTACAGGTACTATTGGACCGTCGCCTTTGCAGACATCACCTCTTCAAACTTCCACTTCCCATTCCAACTCCACTTACCAACGCACCGTTTTTTCTTCACACTACACCACGCGTTTGGTAACGTACACCAATACACATAACGAATAATACCATCAAAGGACAAATAGTTCCCCACCTATATTTTTGCCTTTACGCTGCAGTTGTGCAACCTCAGACCTTAATTCGTTCCACACACCTTTCAAAACATTCTGTGATGGACCCATTGCCATCTTCCTTGAAATCTCTTTCCCTCAATTTGATAGCGATCCCGGTAAGGACCTGTGACCTTGTCCTAAATAGAGGCCACTGAAGCGCTAGATCTACTGCCTCACTATCAGCCCAGTACCTCCTTCCTTCCTCCTTTCAAGTTGTCTTTTGTCAACACCCTATCCCTTACGCTTGCAGAACTCCACCCCTGGGCCTAAACCCTAATTCCCAGCCTCCCTTTTTTTCTAGCTCTGCTCCTGGACCCCGCGCCCTCCTCCTCTCTGCCACCCCTGTGCCTGTACACCTACAACGCACGCATGCATCCCAAACATCCCGCAAGGTTCCCCTCACCACCACTACCACCACCCCCAACACCTCATACCGCTGCTTACAGTCTTGTGTATTATTATCCTCAATCCCCACCTCTATTCCCCTCCTTGACCCTTCCCCCACCCCCTCTCACTGCTCTACCCCGGGCGTCAATCATCAGCCCCTGACACAGGCAACACGAGACGGGCAGCTGTGCAGATTGCCCGGATCGGGTTGTTTTTCTTTTGCACAATATCAACAGCTTTAAAGGAAGGCTGTGAAAAGTGGTGTCAGTGACTTTCGCAATCAAGAGAGCTCCACCATGGGGCGTAACTCCCACTGCTTGGGACCTGGGAGGAAGGGGCCGGGAATGGCGCAGAGAGTTTCGAGAAGGAGGAGACTTCGACAGGAGGAAGCGTCTCCGGGATGGTGACTCACGGTCTGCAGCATCATGGCCGAGAGCTGAGCAAACCTTTACGACAAGGGGTTGGCAAGGGCAGATAGAACTCTCAGAATAAACAGCTTTTTCCACGTGTCAAGATACTGCGATACACAAGCTTCTTCAGCGAGTTGCGAGATGATCCTCAAAGGCGGCATTGCAACAGGCCGGAGGGAGAGATATGTACAGGGGAGAGGGACGCTGCTGGAATTGCAGACAGCCCTCTGATAGAGCGCACTTTTAATCTCCGCTGAAAACGGTGAGTGCGTCTCTGAAGAGAGAACAGAGCGATTCATTACTGCAGCGGCTTTGAAGACCCTCGATAGGATGCATACTGTAAACAACTGGGAATGAGGCTGCGGTGAAAACAGATGTCAGTCTCTGCGAGAATCAACACTGACAGGTCCATCCGAGCTCCACAATGGAACGTGAACCAGGCTGTGGAAAGACTTTTTGAGGTTGCCTGAAGTTTCGACATATATAGTTGTAGGCCGCTCTGCCCCGTGTAGGGCTACGTCCTCTGCAACAATCGCGTGCTCTCGTTCCAAAGCCACAGAAGCGAAAGAGGCTGTCAGTTACAGACGGCAGACGAAAGATGAGATAGCCAAAGAATTTACGGCGGTGTTTCATGCAACATCTGAGTCATTCCTAGACACAGTTTCGTGTTTCCCATGACAGAGATCTTTTGGTAACAAGAGACTCGGTCTGCGTGAATCACTGTGCAAAAGTAACTTTCCGCACTCAGGCAGCGGAAATGGACGATTATCATCACATCAAAAAGCAATCAGCACTGGTATTCCTCATGAGATTACAGGCACGACTGAACAAAACCATCGTACCCACCGCAGAGAGCGCTGGCATGCACGATGATGCAAACGTTACCTTGCGTTCATGCAATCAGCACGGGTGTCACAAACACACCGTTGCGAGTCGCACTGAAACAGCAACAGTTCATGCAATCAGTCAGCTCGAATGGAATCTGTTCTGTCAATGCCCATCGTCACGGAGAGCCCGATGATATCGTAACCCGTCACAAGGCACAAACAGTAGTGTGTGCACAGTAGATGTCCAGCACTTGATAAAGCTGCGATAAGTGTACTGTAGAGGAATAGCATGGGTGAGCTCTGGCAGTAAATACGCGCAGTCAAGACACTTCTGCGCGGGCGGGAGCGACAACTAATTGATCTGGAAGTGGAGAGAGTGAAGCCTAAAAGGGCACACATTCGTTTTAACCCTACAGTTAACACAGACGGTTGACAGTGAAACATGCAATGAAATTATCAACAACGGCAATTCGTCACAAGAAAATGTCGCTGAGTTTAAAAGCTCAAATTGATAAAGAGAAACTTTTTTACGACAATTTTTCTTTGGCAAATACGGCTAATGACGCAGAAGAAAAAAAAACTCCCTCAAAATTCGCACGTACAATACCTCTCCATGAAGACTTTGGTGGTCAGTAGAAACATTCTCTTTGGTCGGGGTAACCAAAAGCGAAACGTATTATACAAACTGTATCTCTACAGTGTCCGAATCTTCGAAGCAGAAGTTCCGAAGGATAACTTCGCAGTCAGGCAGGTGAATCCCACCCGTGTTGCACACTGACCTTCAAACGCCTGCAGCCAAGGCAGGCCAGGCACGGGAAGACGCCGCCATTTGCATGCGAGTCACCACTGCTCCTACTAGGACTTAAGGGTGAGCCAGGGAATTAACGCATCCTTGCTGGAGGCGAGGACGGAATGCAAATGAGTGTCGCGTGTGAGAGGGTCAATGGGATTTACTGTCATCGTGCTCGCCTTAAGTCCCCGTTCGTTACTTCTGCCCGCAGACTGCTTCGAATGCCAAAGTTTGTCGTTACTGCGTCCTGTTTACCATTTCTGCATATGAACTAATGCTGAACAACACAAGCATGTGAGCGTCAAAATGAATGGGAAGCTTAAGTTCCATATGATAATTTTAATCTATTGTGTGTGTGTGTGTGTGTGTGTGTGTGTGTGTGTGTGTGTGTGTGTGTGTGTGTGTGTGTGTGTGTGCATTATCAGATGAACTTAAACATATAAAGTCACCATGAAAAAAAACCCACTATGTTACTTAATAACTTTTAAAACTGTTTTTACATTCATAATCCCTCCAATTTATTTTTGAGTAAGTTACCTTTGAAAGTCTCTTTTGCTGCTGGCAGTGCATCAGTAAATTGATTTAAAGCATTTTCAATATGTTACATTCTCAAGAAAATTGCACAACAAAGTACAGATGCGAAACTTTCAAAGTGATACCCACTCCACTCCACCCTTCACCCCCAAACAATGCTTGATTTCATCATATTTGTCTATTATATCTGATGACAAAACCACTTATTGCGGGTTCTTTAAGCTAGTCAATGGTCAGTAAAACACCTGTTCATTACTTAACATTCCTGTATACACATTATGTCTGAAGAGCAGACATAACATTCGCTTCTACAATCCTTATTGCCTACCAGTAACCTATGCAAAGGACTTTGGCTCTGATTGATTAAAACCATATCGCCTCGTGGCTTTCAGGCAGACACTGACGATGTTTATCAGCATCCTTCCCAGCGACAACTTCACCAGGAAGGACCCACGGTGCAGAGCCCTGTGTGATGGAGAGATAGCACGTACAGGCCTACTGGCACAGAAGTCGTCCTAACGCGTGTCTAGACTGTCTGCACTTCCTGAATTCTCTCTCTCTCTCTCTCTCTCTCTCTCTCTCTCTCTCTCTCTCTCTCTCTCTCTCTCTCTCTCTCTCTCTCTCTCTCTCTCTGTCTCTGTCTGTCTGTCTGTCTGTCTGTCTGTCTGTCTCTCTCTCTCTCGCTCTCTCTCTCTCTCTCTCTCTCTCTCTCTCTCTCTCTCTCTCTCTCTCTCTCCTCTCTCTCTCGTTGTCATCATTTTGAAATGGACGAGTCCATCCACTCCAGTGAATCCTTCACCTCGACAAATGGCCTCCAAACCTCATAAATCGCCGTCAAAGCGCGCAAGAGACAACTTGCGCTCTAAGAACTGGAGAGAAAAGCGTCAGCTGATTCCTGAATCAAGTGGCATCATCGAAAGCTCGATAAATGATTCCATGAACAAGAGCCATCTTTCACCCCCGCCATGTGAATCGACACCGTCCACGCAAGGACCCGTGAACCTCGAAGCACGCGCGGATTCAGCGTCACCTGGATGCGTGCAAGGTCAAGCCGCAAGTGAATCGTGCTGCAAGTCTCCTACTGTGCTGGATTTGAGCCAAGTGATGCACAGAGATGAAAACGAAATATTGCCCCTTGCGCATGAAAGTAGAGTGCAACAGCTTGACACCAGCGATAGCCCAAGCCCACCAGGATCTGACGGACCGGCAGGATGTGACGAACATGCAGGGAAGAGTGCAGAAGCAAGCTCTCAGTGTGCTTTTGATGGTTCCATGTACCGTGAGAGCGCAAAGCCATCGGACATAACGAAAGAATTGCAGTGCATGTCAGGGGAGAAGTGGTCCGGTGCGTGGTGTGACTGCTGCTCAGAACCCATTCGCACATCACCAAGCTTTGTCTGCCGTGTATGCCCCGACCTCATCTACTGCACAGACTGCTTCGCCTCTGTTTCCCACCCAGATCATGACTTCCGCAGAAAACCGTAATTCTCGCAGCCGGGTCAGAGTACAAGAACTTTAAAGAGTCACGAGAGGTATTTGCTATTTTAACCCTTACATTCCAGCTCGTGCTCATACCCAATGAATGATGACATATACTGTTCGTTTTTCTTGTCCGAATCTGAGAGTAAAATTATATCCTGATAAATGTGTAAGTTTGAAGGTCACACTGACAGAATTTCAACCCTTTTTTGCTTAGATTTCTCCTCGTTTGGAAGTCTGCGACGTTATTTATGCATGGGACTAATTGCTCGAAGGTGGCACCATTATGTGTTTGAAATTGGTCAAGATGTGTATTCCCCCCCCCCCCCCCCCCCCCCCCGATCAATTTGCTTTGCTCTGTTTTGTTGTTATCATTGAGCATAATAGGCTGACTTTGTTTCATGAAAATGTTATGACACAATTCTGGCTGACCCCTACCCTTGACCTTCCCATTATTTGATATCTAGGGCCTAGAATTTTGACAGCTATTGTGTCAGAGTGAAAACAGATTTATTGATGATTTGGAGAACAGAAGGAAGAAGCCGCCTTTGTTGTTGGTCAGGATATTTCGCCTCTAGAAGTTTCCGCCTTTCAAACATGCAGGAACAAGTAATAAGAGTAAGAATGTTCAACTGGTATCGTGGAGGGAGTTTGCCAAAGGATGGAGTTTTTTTGTTTTTTTGGGTGTGTGTGTGGTTATATTCCTGTTTACTTAAGCATATGTTCTGGTATTGCCATAATTGAGCTGTAATTTGCGGATATGGTCTCAGACCAAGTGTCCATTTGTTGAAAATGTGTTTGCATGTTGCTTTTGTCACTGATTCGCCCCTATGGCCTCGACAAATAAAGTGTCAACTGTCAAATGTCAAATGTCTCTCTCTCTCTCTCTCTCTCTCTCTCTCTCTCTCTCTCTCTCTCTCTCTCTCCCTGAAAACACATTTATTAATGAGTTGTACAGGCTTGGAGAACAGAAGGAGGAAGCCGCCTTTGTTGTTGGTCAGGATATTTCGCTTCTAGAAGTTTCCGCCTTTCATACATGCAGGAACAAGTAATAAGCGTAAGAATGTACAACGGGTACCGTGGAGGGAGTTTGCCAAATGAAGACGTTTCGTTTTCTGTTATATTTTTGTTTATTTAAGTCTATGTTTTGGTATTGTCATAATTGAGATGTAATTTGTGGATATGGTCTCAGACCAAGTGTCAATTTGTTAAAAAGTGTGTTTGTATGTTGCTTTTGTCATTGATTCACCCTTTTGTCTATGGGCCTAT
>JAWQFJ010004362.1:145000-146712 GCA_034096865.1 Theodoxus fluviatilis | reverse complement strand
GGCCGAGTGAGAGCCCACACAAGACCAGGGGCGGTGTTTCAAAAATGCGAACGATCTCGTGTCTTAGCTCTACGTAGATCTCGCCCGATCTATGGGCGGAGGCAAAAGTTTCGAGTGTTCTTGCTTGCTAGCGAGCCAATCGAAGCCGAGGCGACTTATGACTCATGAGCGAAAGGCAGGAATTGAATGTACGGTGCCATAGCTTTATAAGATCGAGACAAAAGTCGGGCCAGTGGCTAGCCGTTGACCTGTATTGATGTCGTAAACCTGGTAGGAGGATTTCACGAATCTGTAATGCATTCAACTATACCACCCTTTGATATACCATAATGCTGTCATGGACCCATATGAATTTTCTTTGGATGGCGGTTCTAGTATCTACTGAAATAGTAGGTTTCTGAATGAACACGGCAACACGTTGAGCCCATTGAAATTGTGGCTAGTTCACCTCCTTGTATGACCGTCTACGCGTGCGCATTAATGTAGTCACGGGGTAGTTTCTTTTTAGCTAGCTTACTGCGAAGCAAAGAATACACTTGAGACCAAGATCGTGGAACTACCTATTTGTGGAAAAAAACTACCCGCCCCAGGGACCTGTCAGGACCCTTTACTACTGGGGGCCGACGACAAAAGTTTGAGAGCCCACACAAAGACCACAGGGGATAACTATTGAAGATGACATCGTTAACTGATGGGCGGCCGGAAGATGAGAAATGCCCAAACAACATGACCAGGGACCACTTCAAAGTGAGTTAACGCTGTATGGGCCGACCTCTAACCGTAGACCGAGCCCACAACACCGAGACAAGAAGGGACACCATTTGGCATAGTGAAGGCAGCTCCAAAGAACAAAGAACCCACGGATACCCTTCTAGCCAGTGAGAGAACACGACAGCCTAACACACAGACCAGGGACCTTTCAGTGAGAGCCCACACACAGTCCAGGGGACCTTTCAGTGAGTTAACTGTGGCCGAGATGCGAGACACACACACAGACCAGGGACCTTTCAGTGAGTTAAACTGTCCGGGCGAGTGAGAGCACACACACAGCCAGGGACCTTTTCAGTGAGAGCCCACACACAGACCAGGGACCTTTCAGTGAGAGCCCACACACAGACCAGGGAACCTTTCAGTGAGAGCCCACACACAGCCAGGGACCTTTCAGTGAGAGCACACACACAGACCAGGGACCTTTCAGTGAGAGTCCACACACACACAGACCAGGGACCTTTCAGTGAGTTAACTGTGGCCGAGTGAGAGCACACACACAGTCCAGGGACCTTTCAGTGAGTTAACTGTGGCCGAGTGAGAGCACACACACAGTCCAGGGACCTTTCAGTGAGATACCACACACGAGGGACCTTAGTGAGAGCCCACACACAGACCAGGGACCTTTCCAGTGAGAGCCCACACACAGACCAGGGACCTTTCAGTGAGAGCCCACACACAGACAAGGGGACCTTGCAGTGAGAGGCCCACCACACCAGACCAGCGGACCTTTTCAGTGAGCCCAAACAGAGGACCAGGGACCTTTCAGTGAGAGCCCACACACAGTCCAGGGACCTGTCAGTGGAGTTAACTGTGCCGACTGTGAGAGCACACACACAGGACCAGGGAACCTTTCAGTGACGTTAACTGTGGCCCGAGTGAGAGCCGCACACACAGACTCGGAAAGGTCCCTGGTCTGTGTGTGTGTGCTCTCACTCGGCACA
>JAWQFJ010004362.1:132500-140000 GCA_034096865.1 Theodoxus fluviatilis | reverse complement strand
ATTGCACACGTAGAGACTAATGACTGCATAGCGGATGATTGACATAGGGCGGAGCAATCGCTATTGCACACGTAGAGACTAATGACTGCATAGCGGATGATTGACATAGGGCGGAGCAATCGCTATTGCACACGTAGAGACTAATGACTGCATAGCGGATGATTGACATAGGGCGGAGCAATCGCTATTGCACACGTAGAGACTAATGACTGCATAGCGGATGATTGACATAGGGCGGAGCAATCGCTATTGCACACGTAGAGACTAATGACTGCATAGCGGATGATTGACATAGGGCGGAGCAATCGCTATTGCACACGTAGAGACTAATGACTGCATAGCGGATGATTGACATAGGGCGGAGCAATCGCTATTGCACACGTAGAGACTAATGACTGCATAGCGGATGATTGACATAGGGCGGAGCAATCGCTATTGCACACGTAGAGACTAATGACTGCATAGCGGATGATTGACATAGGGCGGAGCAATCGCTATTGCACACGTAGAGACTAATGACTGCATAGCGGATGATTGACATAGGGCGGAGCAATCGCTATTGCACACGTAGAGACTAATGACTGCATAGCGGATGATTGACATAGGGCGGAGCAATCGCTATTGCACACGTAGAGACTAATGACTGCATAGCGGATGATTGACATAGGGCGGAGCAATCGCTATTGCACACGTAGAGACTAATGACTGCATAGCGGATGATTGACATAGGGCGGAGCAATCGCTATTGCACACGTAGAGACTAATGACTGCATAGCGGATGATTGACATAGGGCGGAGCAATCGCTATTGCACACGTAGAGACTAATGACTGCATAGCGGATGATTGACATAGGGCGGAGCAATCGCTATTGCACACGTAGAGACTAATGACTGCATAGCGGATGATTGACATAGGGCGGAGCAATCGCTATTGCACACGTAGAGACTAATGACTGCATAGCGGATGATTGACATAGGGCGGAGCAATCGCTATTGCACACGTAGAGACTAATGACTGCATAGCGGATGATTGACATAGGGCGGAGCAATCGCTATTGCACACGTAGAGACTAATGACTGCATAGCAGATGCGACGTAGGTTGACACAGTTTGACGCAGCATGACGCAGGTAACCCTAGGCCGACGCGTTTGACGCAGGTAACCTGAAGTTGACGCAGTCTGACAGAGGCTAACGCAGTGTGACGCAGTCTAATGCAGTATGACGCAGTCTAATGCAGTATGACACAGTCTAATGCAGTATGACACAGTCTAATGCAGTCTGATGCAGTCTAATGCAGTGTGACGCGGACTAATGCAGTGTGACGCAGTCTAATGCAGTATGACACAGTCTAATGCAGTCTGATGCAGTCTAATGCAGTGTGACGCGGACTAATGCAGTGTGACGCAGTCTAATGCAGTATGACACAGTCTAATGCATATAAGTACTGTTATTTACTTGTCCCTTTCTTTTGGTTTATTTTTGGTTAAAGTTTTGCTTTTTGTGTCTCGGAAGGCTTTAAGCCGTGGGCCAACACCTTTTTGTGTGTGTGTGTACGTGTATTACATTTTTGATTTATTTGACTTACTTGGTTATTTCGATTTTGTTTCATTAAATTATTTAAGTCACAGGGTTTTCCCTTGTCCTTTCTTGGTTGAGGTATATATATATATAGTCTAATGCAGTGTGACGCAGTTTAATGCAGTATGACACAGTCTAATGCAGTCTGATGCAGTCTAATGCAGTGTGACGCGGACTAATGCAGTGTGACGCAGTCTAATGCAGTGTGACGCAGTCTAATGCAGTATGACACAGTCTATTGCAGTCTGATGCAGTCTGATGCAGTATGACGTGGACTAATACAGTATGGCGCAATGTAATGCAGTATGACGCAGGCCGCCATAGGTACGCAATCTACATTGCCTTAAACTTTTAGCCGTTTCTGACAGATGATCAAAAACGCTATGCCGAGTAGTGTTTCACAAACTGACCTCATTCATTGTAATTTGTATACCCAAGACATCTCGTAACAGTCTAACACAGAACCTAAAACTGACAGTTCCTAGCTGTATGACAGACTGAGGCACGATCTGACAATGTATGGTACTGTTTGAGACGATCTGCATAATCTAGCGCAGAACTTCAAAGTCACGCTTTTCGATGCAATCCTACTGTTCGTCTGACACCGAATGAGACGATCTGACGCAGTCTGACGCAGTCTGACGCAGTCTGCCAGATAGACTGAGACAGGGATTGACGCACTCTGGAGTGCAGCTCTGGCTGCCCGACTTGCAGACACGCAGGAGCAGGGGAAGGAAAAGGGGAACCACGCCTCTATTCCTGGACGGAGAGTTATTCCATATCGCAAAACAAAATACACACAACGCGCGCGGAACGCGGCAGACGTGATGGCTCGCGTGATTTGCGCTTCTTGGTGCAGGGCAGGGCAGGGCAGGGCAGCTTAGGATAAAACTCCCCTCCCTTCTTTTTCCGGTTCCGGTCCCCCTACCCCAGCTACTCACTCCCACCTTCCACCCCTTGCTACCCCTTTCCCTGTATTCTCAACTTCCTTGCATCACTTAACCTCTTGAGGCCGTGTACACTGAGCAAATGCACTCAGTCACAGTAGGCCCTGGTGGTGAACTGTCAGTGTTACGGCATGGGAAGAGTTGGGAAAATCTGAGGTCTCCTCCCAGGGAAAGTTCAGTATGTATCACGCACATCCTGTGGTGTCATCACGTGACTTGAGTCACCACGCCTTAAAGACATGAAGTGGGAAACTGTGGTTGATGAATCCAACCCCTACAGGAAATGTTCTTCTGTTTTGCATTGACTTCACTTTAAACTAGGACGAGACAATAACTGAGTCTCGAGCGGCAATGCATTCATTAAAATGCAAATATACAAACTGTTATGTTACATTTGAACACTCTAATATAGAGTCTAACTATAGTTTCGGTATTTCCTGCATGCCCATTCCAAACAGAATATGTACAACCTGCCTCTCAGAGTCTTGGCACGGAACGTATATACATATGGCTTGCAATGCCATGATACTCGATTGTCAGAAAGCCACAGTTCATTATACATATCTTAGAAGGACAAACTCAATCAACTACAAGTGGCCTTTCTAGAGGAGTGATAGCTCTCAGTCACATAAGGCACCACTACTTCGTCTACGCTGAGTAGATCTAGGAATATATGGACGACGTGGGTTACGCTCCACACTTTCAAAATACTTTTAAAACTCTTTCCCCAGATCTTAGCATATAGTCTCATGTTGGCAAGTCTTCATGTATGTTACTCATTTCTTCATTTTGGTCTTCTCAAGCTACTACCCAGTCTAATTTCACGTACAATCGAAAGCAATTCGTAATGTATTCTGACCCCCGTTTCAGGAGCCCTCCAATTCACAACATAAGCAGTCAATGCAATATTGCATTCTTAAGTAGTCTGTTTCCATTTTAAAATGTCAATTATTGGAAAGTACCATTCCCAAAACTTCCGTTGTGTCATTTCGTTCCCGCCAGAAAATTAGAGGTGAAGAAGATGGACTGTCAAGGACTTCAGGACATTGCAAGTCACGACAAGATGTCTGGGAACAGAGAAGATCAAGCCACTTTCTCTATTCTCTGTGTCACAGACTACTGACCACAGCAGTGATCAGTCTTCCTTCACCGTCTTATACGATCAAATGTTAATGATGCTCCTGGTTCAAACAACCCACCGTCGTCAGGTCCCTGTACTGGACGCCCTTCAGGCTACCAGGCCAGCATCTTGCTGTTCTGGCGGGTGCATCACTCATTTGGCTGGTCTTACGTGTTGTTATTGCTCTAGCGCCCACAAGTACAGCAGCCTGGCGCTATGGGCAGATTTGAACTTCTACTCTATCAGATCAGTCTTGGTAATTTGGGACGAACTGCTTTGCCATTCTTGCCCTTACTGTCCCGGCATTCTGACCCTAACCTTCCTACATCTTGCAGAGCATCCTGGGTTTCGCTATTCTATCTCCGGACTCAAATGGTCGAAGCGTTCTGGCGTTATCAACGTACTAACGTGCTGAATCTTATAGTCTCGGTATCATATCCCTAACTTGATAACTCTTTCTCTAGGAGCGAAGAGCTCCTTGAAAGCCTGTCTCAGCAGTTTTGGCAGTCCAGGCTCTAACAGTCTACACTCCTGATTCTAGCAGTCACCAGCATCCTGGCTCTACCAGCATCCTAGCCGCACCATTTTTCTGGCACTCCCTGCAACATGGCGCTACTGCCTCGAATCTGCAAGTCCTGTCAGTGCTGCCTTTAGCATGAACAGAGACAAGAGCCCACTATGGGGTACCTGACCTTCTTCCACTTGCACCGGGGTCGTCGCTTTGTGTGACGCTTCGTGTCCTTCACCTTGTCTCTCTCTTCCGTTGCGTTGGACTCGGTCTCTCGACGTTGTCTTTGACGCCGGAAGTGACGTTGACGTCGAGGTCGGCAGTGCCAGCGGAGCAGCCGGATGGTGCGGTGCTCTCCTGGAAGGCAATGCATGCCGGGAGGCCAGGAGCATGAGTTCTCCGTGAGGCAGCGGCCATGCCGCACGTGCCGTGGCCAGAAATGGAGTCCAAGGTCACGCCATTCTAGTTCCACCCCGCATGAACCACGTGACTCCAGCCAGGACCGCAACAAGGTCAAGGCCGCTTCCTCCACTTCCGATCGACCTTGATATTCAGTGAGGTCCGCAGTCTGACTAAAGTTCAAGGACTGCAGATTGGCCAACAGATCGGGGTCAAGCGTCCTCTTCATAGTCACTTCCGGTCCAACTGGCCTCTCTATTGACATCCACTCAGGGTCAAAGTGGTTGCCAAGGCGACGCAGGAGACGCGACTTTTGAAGATGGCGGCCCCGTGGTCCCCATCGCAGCACCAGGGGCGGGCGTTGCGACTGAGGGTACGGGAGGCCGGACATGATGGGGCCAGGGGGGTCGGGCTGGGGGGGTGGAGGACCCAGGAAGGGGGGAAAGACCCCCAACGCGTGGTGCAGCAGCTGCAGTCCCAGGAGAAAGGAGAGCGCCGTGGGTGGCACGTCCCGCCAAGACATCACAGCCTGCATCTGAAATGGAATTGATGTCTGTGTGAGAAACACGTCATCACTGTGTGAGAAACACGTCATCACTGTGTGAAACTCGTCATCAGTGTGTGAGAAACACGTCCTGAGGCTGTGTATGAAACTCGTCATCACTGTGTGTGAAACACGTCATGAGACTCTTTTTTGAAACGCATAATTGCTGTATATGAACTACGTCATAACAATCTTTACATGAAACCTATCATCAATGTATGCGAAACACGTCAACACTTTATGTGAAACACGCAATACGAGTCTTTAAATGAAACACGTCAACATATCCTGGATTTGAAACAACTCGTGTTCGCTGGATGAACAAATGAACGGATGGAAAGACGGACGTATAGCTAGCTGCTGGCTGGCTGGCTGGCTAGGTGGATGGATGGTGCAGGGGTGGATGGGATGACCACAGAGTAGAAGGAGAAAGAAGATAAAGTGAGACAAAAAGACACACACACACACATACACGCACAGACACACACACACACACACACACACACACACACACACAAACACACACACACACACACACACACACACACACACACACACACACACACACACACACAAACACACACACACACAAACACACACACACACACACACACACACACACACACACACACACACAAACACAAACACACAAACGCACACAAACACAAACACACACACACACACACACACACAACCCACACACACATACACACACACACACACACACACACACACACACACACACAAGGGACAGGAACACAGATACATACATAGAAAAGGCAACGGCGTCGACAGGATAAACAGCAAGCTTAGAAGAGAGTCAAACTTCACACCCACGACGAGTAAAAAAGCGACAGCAATAAAACGCACTTGTAATCACGCGTTGATCGACAGATTAGCTCACGGAGGCGCGAGGGAGCGAAGTTAACTGACAGGAGGCAACTATCTGCCCCTGCCTTTCCTGGGGGTTGGGGTGGTGAGAGGGGAGGGGAGGTGGGTGGGTTGGGGGACTGATTGACGTGAGCTGACGTGAGGGAGCTAGACGGACTACGTGCTCGGGGCCCAGGACGCTGACGATTCTGTGACGTCATTGACGGTCTGCGCAGGAACGTCGGGACGGCGGCGCCACACGCACGCTCCGTCTCGTGCCTACGTGACGCCTCCCCACCCCCCACAGAGCGTGGCCGCAGGGGGTGGGGAAAGGAGGGTGGGGAGGAGGCTTGGAGGGCCTCGGAAAATGGGGTGAGGGTGGGAATCGGAAGTAGAGAGAGCAAAAAGGGAAAAGGGAGATTACTCGGAAAGAAGATGATCTGGGAATGCGGAGATGGGTGGAGGAGGAAAGAGAAAAGAGAAAAAGGATTGCAATTGCTTGGAAAGGGTGCGGTTTTGTTGGCTTGAGGGGTTGGGGAAAAGTGCCACAGTAATGATGAATGAAAATAGTATGTATCAGGATCACATGTTTGTAATGGTTATAATTATTAGCTTGGAAAATTCCGTGACTGGTATTGCAAACTTAAACAGTCATGACTCTCACATTTGCTTGTTCCAGAAGTGAAAATGACCTTCCTATTGATTGTGGCATTCGTGGAGTATATGGACAGGAAGGTTAGTAAAACGTTTTTCTGTAAAAACACTATTGTTCCTCGCATGGAAGGAGATGATCGTCGACCTGAGGAAGAATCCCACCCCTATCGTTCCACTGATGATCGGCGGCCAGGCCATGAGATCGTGGACTGTTTCAAGTTCCTCGGCACGCTCATCTCCTCCGACCTCAGTTGGGGCAACAACATTGACGGCATCCATAAGAGTGCTCAGCAGCGGCTGTACTTCCTGAGGCAGCTCAAGAAGTTTGGACTGTCTCCGGAGATCATGCTCCAGTTCTACCGTGCTGTGGTGGAAAGTGTTCTTACCTTCTCCATCTGTGTGTGGTTCGGAGGGGCCACTCAACAGCAGAAAGACAAGCTGGAGCGTGTCGTGCACGCTGCTGGCAGGATCATTGGCCGTGATCTGCCCTCCCTAGCCTCTATCTACGCCCAGCGCATAGTGCGCAAGTCCCGTAAGATTGTGGCGGACCCCTCCCACCCTGCTTGTTCCCTCTTCCAGCTCCTTCCCTCTGGCCGTCGTTTCAGGTCCCTCAAAACGCGCACATGCCGTTTTCAGAACTCGTTCTTCCCCACGGCGGTGACGGAGCTCAACGCTGTCCAGAACCTCCCCAGGCAGCGTTGCCGCCGCTGATCCTGTCGGCGGTGCGCACACACTTCTCCACATCTATGACAGTGCCACTTTCTCTTTTGTGCTTCCTCTGGGCTATACGGACTGCTACTGAGTGTGGTTGGGGGTGGGGGGAGGGGTGGGGGAGGGGGTGGGGGTGGGGAAGGGTTGGTCTTCTTGTAGCTTTCACTG
>JAWQFJ010004362.1:122500-127500 GCA_034096865.1 Theodoxus fluviatilis | reverse complement strand
TGTTCAAAAAGTTTGTGGCGGAAAAGTTGAGACTCGAACGAAAATATCAGAAGAAACTACACACAAAGATACAGACGAAATACTACGATGATGTGGAAGAAAGTTCAAATGCCAAATAATACAGAGAGCAGTAGGAAAAGAAAGTAAACATAAAGACGACAGGCGAGGCATGCATGTTAATGTCGTTGCAACCTCAGCGTTCAAATGCCAGGTCATGACACCCTAAGTGCAAGACAGAGGGGACATGCATACATTATGCACTGTGAATATTGAGGCGGCTTTCCCAGACTACGGATTGCAATCCAAGACAATCCAAAGGGTGTTCCGGTATTACTCTCAAGAGATCGATGTAACCGCACAGGAGACGTACTCAAAATTGGAATGAAAAAACAATGCATGATTTTGGAAACGGACTTATTACAATGACTGACTGAGTGGACGCTGCGTTTGATTGCAGTGATCCCATTTAAAAAAAGAAGACCGGAAATGCCTTTTGAATTGCTATGGATTGCTATGGATTGCTTTGGCTTGTTATGGATTGCTATGGATTGCTTTGGATTGCTTTGGATTACTTTGGATTGCTATGGATTGCTTTGGATAGTTATGGATTGCTTTGAATTGTTATGGATTGCTTTGGATTACTTTGGATTGCTTTGGATTGCATATCCCTGGTCCTGGGAAACCTGCCTCTGCTGAATGACGAAAACACGTACACCACATCCTTCCTTGGACGGATGTTCGGCATGTTTCTAAATTACTTAATAAGTAAATTAGAAACATGCCGAACATCCGTCCAAATCAGATTGCATGAATTGACAATAGCTTTATATATGACATGACTGTTTAAGATAAATGCGAGATTTAAATCCAAGAATTCGTTTTACTCTGGTGTATTAACATCAACAAGGGTGTTGACTGCACTGGACAGAGCAAAGAATGCAATTAATCAGTCGATCTGCAGCGAACTCTGGTGCAATTAATTTCAAGCAAGCTTTTACGTTTAATGCAGTGCACCCCCTATCCCCCACCACCATCCCCATTCCCTCCGTCCCACCCCCCTAAAAAAGGAAGGACAAAATGGAAGGAAACACGCAGAGACGGAATGATGCAAGGGCGCATGCTCACCCGCAGGCACGCTTATGCATGTCGTATGTATGGAAGCTCGCAAGCATGAACATACGGGCTCTCGAGCACACACTTTCCACAAAGCAACGCCTTCAAGTTTTAAAAAAGGAGAAATAATGGAAAGGAATAATAGTAGAGAGTGCGAATAGATACATTGATATGAAAGGCGAGACGTATATACAGGGTGAAACAATGTACGTGCCGGGAGAGATAGAGAGTTGAAAATGACAGTTAAGATGATCAGATACAACTGCATATTTTACATCTTGTCAATGTTAGTATACTCATATGACTCGCGCTCTGTTCCACTGCCTGCTCCACGCCAATACTTACGCATTGGCGATGTAGGAAGCGCACCAGAGTCCAGGCAAGAAAAGACAGCTCATGCCAGCGCGCACACACACGCACTCACGCGCGCAAACACACGAACAAACATGTAGATATGCATGCATACATTCAAACGTACACGGCTACACTGTCTGCAGACAGAAAACAATTATTAGATAAGTACAGGAGTACTATTACGTATATTTCACCAGAGATTTCAACGTATACACAAAGCTCGTAAGATTTGCTTTCGTAGTTAAGTTACTTACAGGATCAGTGCTGCACTTCTTGTAGTCTTGAAATGAAAGTGTCATATCCTAGACCGTAGAGTATCCTAAAACGTAGAGCGTGACCTACTTGCATATTATCAACATGACGTGTTCACCCGCCAAATCTTGTGATTGGACAATGCCCCGCAGAGATGACTTTCCCCCGCCTACTCTTGTTATCTTAACTGTGATTAGCCGGTTGTAACGGTGAGCGTTTTATGAAATCTCGGACCCAAAGATTTTTATCTTTGCTGCGTGTGATTACACAAACATTTCTAGAGGAAAGTACCATTTGATCGGGTAATCAGGTGAAAGAAAACGATGAAAATCATATTTTGTCATGTTAATAATATGTAAGTAGGTCACGCTTTACGTTTTAGGATACTCTACGGTCTAGGATATGACAAACGCAACTGACAGGTGCTGCGCTACACAGAGAATCCAGCGCTACAACATGGCCAGTATGAGGAGTGTGCCTGCATCAGCTCAGAATCGCCCCAGTGTTCCTGAAGATTATTGCGGAAAGCCGCATTTCTTACCGTTTTTGGCCAATGACTATTTGGCTTTGCCCAAGAAGGGGTCACGTGTTCACTCCTTTGCTGCGAAACAAGATTCTGTGCCACATAGTGACAGGTGCTGTTTGCCGCGCAAGAAGAGGAGAATCATTGTAAAACAGTCAGGCATTAAGAGTCATCGATAGGAATGCAAAATCAAACCACATAAACCACTTTGCGAACTAAAGCATGATTATCCATTGGTCTCGTTTATGCATTTGATCAGTCAGGCAGGACTTTGCTTTAAGATCTCTCACGTTGCATTTCACACTTTCACGGAGGTTCCGGGACGGCTTCACACATCCAGCATGGACGTTTGATGTGACACTATTTCCACAGGCAGCTGTCATCAGCACAGCTGCGGAAAAATAGCCTTTTTACGTTAAATTCCATATATAATAATGTTTTGGTTGAAAATATTGGTCTAAATCTTCTTAATGAAATTGACTTCATGCAAATATTTAATCTGCGACGATATGTTTTACTTTTCACATGTATCTCAAATCAGGTTATGGTGATTATGTCCCTCCCCTCCCTTACCATGGGCAAATTTCACAACATCACGCTCTTTTCACTCAAATTCAGCCGCATTTAGGGGTCACAGTTAGTAAATTAATGTTTAGAAAATGTATCGACGAAAGGTCGGCCGCCGATTTCCGAGTGTGCCACGATGAATCGGGGAGCATACCGTAATTTTCCTGCAGCTGTATAGCGGCTGCTTTGCAGACAGCGCCACAACAGGCGGCCCCCACAGCGTAGAATGACTGCTGCATTTGACTTCGTAATAGCCTGACTAGATGTGCAAAGCACTGAATGTCTGCAAGTCTGGCATCAAGCCTGCCTGCCCCCTGTAGCCGCAAAGACCCAGAAAAAATGAGACCGTAAGTTCTTCGGTAAAGTTCAGAGTGGGTGTTGACTCTTCCACACAATTTTCTTATACGGTGCAGCGTTACAAATTGAGTGCATGCAGATTTAATTTGGTGGTGTGTGTGTTTTTATTTGCGTTTGCCTCTCCATTTTGAATTATCAGGGAGGAAAGACGGTGCAGGTGAGTTTTTGTGCGGCCCGGTGCGTACTCAGATATCTTCCTCTCTGGTTTGTCACAGAACGCGCCGAGCCTCACTGCTGCTCCTGGTGATATCTTTGTACTTTTTGCAGAGTCATTATAGATGTAAGAGCGGAAGATTGGCAACATCTCGTGTTCCATGCAAACCAGACACTGTGGAGATAGCTGACGGAATGGTTTCGGTAAAGACAAGTGTGCCTCTTTTTCGTCTGCCGCTCTGGAAAATTGCACGAGAAGCATTTTTCGCAAAAAAAGATGTATGCATACAAATGCATATTTAAACAAGGGTTAACATATAGGCCTCTCTCTCTCTCTCTCTCTCTCTCTCTCTCTCTCTCTCTCTCTCTCTCTCTCTCTCTCTCTCTCTCTCATTCTTTACCTAACCGATTCTTTCCCTCTCTCTTTCTCTCCCTCTCTCTTTCTCTTTCTTTCTCATTCTTTCTCGTTCTTCCCCTCTCTCTTTCTCCCCCTCCCCTCTCAAAACACACACGCGCGTGCGCGCACACACACACACATAGACACACACATACACACACAAACACACGCGCGCGCGCGCGTACACACACATTCACATACACACACATACACACACACACACACACACACACACACACACACACACACACATACGCGAACATTCCATTTGATCGAACAAGAGAAAATTTTCACAAACAGCTGTCATCAAGAGATAGTGCGTCGACAAGTAAACAATGTACACACGGATAAACGCATGCATTAAAGTTTGGCGGTAAAGAAAAGAAAAAGTATGTGAATACAGTTCTGTCGGGGGTCAAAATGGCCGCCACTCAGGAAAGTCCAGTAAGCACTCTCTTGCTTTCATATGATACATGATACTCTGAGTTTGCAGAAGAGGAAAAACAAAAGCGACGGAATCGCGCTGATTTACTCCCTAGATTGTTATTTATGAAAACATATGTTTTTCTTTGCGAATGGCGTTGATTTCATGAATACTTGAAACTCCACCATTCACACTAAAAAAGAATCGAGAGAAATTCAAACAAGGAAATACATACTACAAATGGAATATAGGAAAAGAATCTAACGTGTACACTCTTGATGCCTTAATTAATACATCATGTGTTGATTTCAACTTTGAAAGCAGAGACGTTGGCAGTAGCAAATTACTGGGGCTTTTACTATGTAGCTAGATGGGTCTGCAGTTAGATGGCGGACAGCTGGAGAGTGATTAGAAGGATGGATACTGTTTTTCGGCCTGTCACCCTTTGTAGGCAATGTAAGGCCATTGATCACACAAATGAGGGTCAAGTTTCCACCCCCCTAGTCATTCGCCGTTTAAGGATCACGCAGTGAGGAGTGGTGGGTCCTTTATTACCCCCAACCGACAGGGGATCTAGGTGGAGAGGTCGCTCATGGTGTAGAAACACTATATATCCATACATCATGCACTACACCTCCACACACACGACAGATGTTGAAAGTACTACTGTTTGGATTCATTCTTGAGTTTTTGAGTCATTGTATGCGGTTTTGGTAAGAAATTATGCAGTTGATGTTTCTGAGCTATGCGCAATATATGCTGAAAATGTTATTGAAGTATAGATGGATTCCTCGGTGGTCACTTTCACTATTCGTAATTTCAGACCCAGTTTGGGCTTGGAAAACATACACAGACTTCCA
>JAWQFJ010004362.1:107500-115000 GCA_034096865.1 Theodoxus fluviatilis | reverse complement strand
TATGTATGTATGTATGTATGTATGTATGTATGTATGTATGTATGTATGTATGTATGTATGTATGTATGTATGTATGTATGTATGTATGTATGTATGTATGTATGTATGTATGTATGTATGTATGTATGTATGTATGTATGTATGTATGTATGTATGTATGTATGTATGTATGTATGTATGTATGTATGTATGTATGTATGTATGTATGTATGTATGTATGTATGTATGTATGTATGTATGTATGTATGTATGTATGTATGTATGTATGGATGGATGCGAGGGAGAAGTTGCAGAGGAAAGAACTGAAGGTACTTATGCCAAAGTGTGAGATTTAGAGTACGGAAAACAGAGAAAAAAAAGGGGGTAGTTAAGCACAGCATGAAGAAGGGAAGAACGGCGGCCAATAAATAGAAAGGCTGGGAAATAAAAGGAGAGAGAGAGAGAGAGAGAGAGAGAGAGAGAGAGAGAGAGAGAGAGAGAGAGCATATGTACGTCATACGAAAGATATTTGAAACAAAACAAAATGCAAAAATTAATTTAAAAACACCACTACCAGAAAACAACTCAACAGTCCTTCACGATTGGGTTGAGAGTGCAGGTGCTAGTAATAGTCTCACAACTCCTTTGACACACCCAGGTAGTAATGATCACACTGTTAATACATATGTGATGAGTCTGCAAAATGATTTCAGGAGTCATTTGTCTTGAATTAAAAATGATAAAAATGAATGTGCCATCTTTAACGCATGAAATGAAATGCACGTAAAACGTATATTAGTAAGAGAAAAGTGGTCGCAAAGGCGTATTAGTGACTTTCGTAAGCAGTGTCAATATCAATGTAGGAGATTACTGGCTTTGAGAAGAATTGGTTAAACATCCGAGAGTGCACATGTAATGCATATTGGAAAAGTGTATGTTTCCTATTTTGGCAATAAAGTGATTTGATATGTATGTATGTATGCATGTATGTATGTGTGTGTGTGTGTTTGTGTTAGCTTACGTACGTGTGTGTGTATGTTTACATGTATGTGTGTGCAAATGTGTGTGTGTGTGAGTGTGTGTTTGTGTTAGCTTACGTACGTACGTGTGTGTGTGTTTACATGTATGTGTGTGCAAATGTGTGCATATATATATATATATATATATATATATATATATATATATATATATATATATATATATATATATATATGTGTGTGTGTGTGTGTGAGTGTTTTTGTTAGCTTATGTACGTATGTGCGTGTATGTTTACATGTATGTGTGTGCATCTAAGTGTGTATGTGTGTGTGTGTATGAGTGAGTGAGTGTATGTGTTAGCTTATGTACGTATGTGTGAGTATGTTTACATGTATGTGTGCGCATATGTGTGTATATGTGTGTGAGTGTTAGCTTACGTGTGTGTATCTATGTGTGTGTACGTATGTATGTGTGTGCGTATGTGTGTGTATATATATGTGTGTGTAGGTATATATGTGTGAGTGTTAGCTTACGTGTGTGTATGTGTGTGTAAATGTCTATGCATGTGTGTATATGTATGTATGTGTGTATATGTATGTATGCGTGTGTATATTATGCGTGTATGTGTGTGTATGTGTATGTATGCATGTGTATGTGTGCACATGTGTGTATGTGTGTGTATGCATGTGTATATGTCTGTGTATGCATGTATGTGTGTATGTGTGTGTATGTGTAAGCGTTATGTGTAAGTGTATGTGTGTTTGTGTGTAGAAAAATGCGTCACTGTTATACCCCAATTGTCGCAGGCCGACTGAATCATTGTGGGCGTCCCTTTCGTTGCTTGTATGGTCATAGGCGGAACGGTTAGAGAAATGAAAAGTTATGGTCAGAGGTCAACCATTACGTGTGAATGATTGATTAAATATACTATTTGAGACAATTGATTACAAAACCGTAACACACCGTTTAAGTAACAGCGATTTAGGAGTCTATTTCTCTAGTTATTCACCATTCACGAATAATGAAGGGCGACGCAGCGGGTCTATTCTTACCACGAACTTTCAGGGGTGATCCGTTTCGCCAAAGGAAGAAAGAAAAAAACAACATGCACAGTCATGCATGTAACAGCTGCATGGCCCAATGTATTTGAAGGATTGATTTATCATAAATTTTTTGTCGGAACGTGAATGTGCAGTGATTTAAGATGTTCCCCAGGCTTTGGAATGAAGTAGGGAATAAGACGGTGCGAATTCTTGCGAGGGACATACAGAAACGAGTTGGCATGTAGTCAGAGAGAGAACGCAAGACTGCTTAAGCAGAGAAAAAGTTATGAGCTTCGTTATCCAATTACTACATGTATATTGTGTTACGTTCACTCTTCAATAAACTCGGTTTGCATTAGTTGTCTGATCTGGCGGAGAGGATTCGTTTGTATGCACGAAGGCGACGAAAATTGATGGCTCACTGATGCTCAGCGATTTATGTTGTAAGACTGTACAACCTCTCTTTGCTGATGCTTGATTGCTTGAATGTCTCCATGGTGTATACAGCTTTTTCTTCATCGACAAACACGGGAGCAGTGAAGGAGTCGAACTTTCAACCTCCTACTTTGGAAGTTCAGTTGTTTGTTTCTTTAACGAAAATGACACTTAGTATTTCTCTGACTTCTCCTTGGTCATGTATATTTTATGAAATACATTCTTGTTTTTAGCAAACACACAGTATGACGGACGCAATAGAGCGACTATGATCTATGGTCGTGTAACAGAAAATGACAGACAGGGCATGTCGAGCTGAGTGATAACATAAAACTCAGGCAGTGACACAAAATCAGAAAACGCATAAACCAAATTTCATCTGGCAGTTTTGTAGCTCCTGCTGAGAGAGAGAGAGAGAGGAGTGCGAGAATGTGTGTGTGTGTGTGTGTGTGTGTGTGTGTGTGTGTGTGTGTGTGTGTGTGTGTGTGTGTGTGTGTGTGTTGTGTGTGTGTGTGTGTGTGTGTGTGTGTGTGTGTGTGTGTGTGTGTGTGTGAGAGAGAGAGAGAGAGAGGGAGAGAGAGAGATGTTCGCCGTTATGTTGTGACGATGTGCACGTGACTGTCTTGGGGGTGACTGTTATAAACACTAATGCTATTTTACATCGGTGTGACTGCTTTTCACTGTGATGGTAACGTCCATTACGGCTGTAGGGGGATTACCTCTCGCTGAGACGTGATAACCCATGATTTGCAGGACTATATCATCTTCCTGTTGAGTGCATGACCACATATTGCAAAGACTGTCCTGCTCCTCACTGTGATGAGTGCGTTCATTGGTTTCCAAGCTCTGGCTGCCTCGTGATGCAATGTGGGAGGCCACCGCTGGCTCTGGTGTCACAGTGAATAGCTGTGATGTAAACACTGACAAATCACTCCCAGGCCACCCAGCTTTTAGGAAGGGAAGGAGAGAAAGCGAGAAAGCGCGGTGGGAGACCAGTGGGCCAGGCATGCCTGTACCCGAAGACCAGAAGCCGTGGCCGGAGCAAGGTCCCTGGGGAGGACGGCCGCAAGGATGAAGCGGAGGGTCGTGCAGGAGAACAGGCAGGCAGCCATTGTTCCTCTCCAGCAGGCGCCCTCTGACGGAAGACAGCGCTGACACCGGGACTGCTGACTTTGTCACTGGATCGCCAGCTTTTTGGAGCCTGGGTAAACAATGCCATTCCTTGCGGCTTTGAGGCGCCAAGGGCCTTGTGTGAGAGGCAGCCTGGTGCCATATTCCTGCACGTCCCCGCCACCCCCCCGCCCCGTGGCGTCATAGACTACGTCTGCAGTGATGTAAGATGTACTTTCCATGTGACGTCATTTTGCACCTGTAGTGACGTCAGTTGATATACGCAAAGAAGATAGTTGTGGCGTCTTGAGAGAGAGAGAGAGAGAGAGAGAGAGATAGAGAGAGAGATGTTAGTGATATGCTGTGTAAAAAAAACACCATCTGGCACCTTTAAAAAAGTCTCTGAGACAAAGCAACATTTTATTTTGAAATTAGATGGGCTTTCAAGACCCTGCGCTTACACGATTGTTCGATTTTAACTTTCCGACATTGTAGCTGCGCTGAAGAACTTTTGGCGTCACGAGATTGACAACTTGTTACCGCTGCTTGATAACACAAACAGCTTGTATCTGGCAGAGAAGTTTTACCGTGCTGCCATATGTGACCCTCCACCACAAAAGGAGACGGATGTCATCTAGTTTCATTTTGAGAATATTGGCCAAATATAGTGAAAGGGGTTAAGTACGTCAGTATTGAGATTTAATTTTTTAAATAAAAACAAAGATCCATTTGTTTGTAGCACATCTTGTTTTCTTCACGTTCCATTGACAGCCGTGCAGCTGGTCCGCCATGTCCATATAGCACAGTCAGCACATTCAGCACCGCCACCGTGATGACTCCGCACCATTGCCATAAACACATTGCCCAACATTCATTTCCCCATAACATCACATCAGTGAGTACCAGTCTTACGTGGCTGATAATTTTGACATCATTTCTCTAGTTCTTAAGCTTTTTACATTTCGGAAAGAGAAATGTATCCATTTTACGACCATATGCATGGCTCAGAATTTCCAAATGTGGAACACATGTCTCATTTCGTGATGTAAGGTCACAGACGATTTGTTAGCTCTCATTTCTTCCGGGCAAACGGAATCTGATTCAAGCAGAGAAAAAGTGCATCCAGCAGTTTTAATGCGCAATAAAAGAATGAAAAAATAACGTGCAGCTTGCTACACCTTGAACTCTTTGCCATTTTCCTGTTTTCTCGGTACATAACATTGCCTCTGAGTCTGTCTCTCTCTCTCTCTCTCTCTCTCTCTCTCTCTCTCTCTCTCTCTCTCTCTCTCTCTCATTCATACAGTTATTTTTAAGGTGGTTTTTTTCATCCTCGTCAGAGGGAAATGCGTCTGGCCGCTATATGCAAAGCCTGGAAAATAAGTCGTCTTCGAGAACATCATTACGAGATTCCTACGCTAAAGCGATGACCTTTTGTGAGAAAGAAATGTGAAACGAAGAATAGCAACTCCCCAAAGAAAGGAAAGAAAAAAATCTCACAGTGCTTGCTTATAGCAACCACGGGTAGTCTTTGTCTTTTTTCTTCTCTTTTTTCTTCTTGTTTTCGTCCTTGAACTGGGACGCGATGACACGGCTGTGTTACGTGGAGGAGAAAGAGACATTCTAGGGCCGGAATCACTTCCTCCATCTTCTCGTGACTACGCAATGAAAGACAGAGCGCTAGCATTGCGCAGGCGCATGTGGAGTCCACGTTTTGCTTGCAGTGCATTCATGAACAGCCTGAACGTGCTCCCCATACGGCATGAATGAACGTGGGAAAGTCACATGACTGGTGACATGTACAGGTGAACAAACAAACAAAATTGGTGAAATTTGAAGACCTCCCACCGAAAACACACACACACACACACACACACACACACACACACACACGCACACGCACACACATCAATTTAAAGAGAAAAAAAACACACACACACACACGCGCGCGCGCGCAAGCACGCACGCACACTTACTTGCACGCACTCAAGCAAGCATCCACCAACTCACCCGCGCGCGCGCGCGCACACACACACACACACACACACACACACACACAAAGACGCACGCGCGCGCACTCACTCTCACATACACACGCGCGCATGCACGCATGCACACATATACACTTCACCTCCACCACCACCCCACCAGCCCCCCCCCCCTCCACCACCCCCCCCCCCTCTCCACAATCACCCACCCCCACCCACCCACACACAGATCATCCTAACTTAAGTTTGTCTGTAGTCGACATTCCAAGTCCGAGGTTCAACGTGTTTAAAACTTTTGAGGGCTGGACACGGATATCCACTTGTTTTGTGAAACCATTGCGTCTCTTTAATAATAATAATAATAATAGAGACTATTTGTACGCACATACCTTCCCTAATAAGGTAATAGGCAAGCTCATGGCGTTTACAATGAAAAAGTCCACACTCATACAAAGCATTCCAACACTCGCACACTGTACAGTTGAAATAAAAGAAAAATTAAATACAATACAATTAATTAAATAGCAGGCAATAAACAAAACACGAAACATAAAAGAGGCGCCTTGTGAAGCACTTCACTGCTCATCAGGAAAGACTGACTGGAACAGGTGTGTCTTGAGGGAGGTTTTGAACTGGGACATGGAATCGGATTGACGGACAGGGAAAGGTAGGCCATTCCACGTTACAGGGCCGATGTAAGAAAAAGCTCGCTGTACTTGGGTTTTCTTTTTGCGACGGGGGACATTTAACGTTTTGGTGTCTACAGCTGAACGGTTATTTCTAGCGGGGGTGTAGACAGTGAGAATTTCTCTAAGTGCGTATGGTGCAGTTTGATTGAAGAAGTTGAAACACATAGTGGCTAGCTTATACTCTATCCTCTGAGCGACGGGGAGCCAATGCAGTGCACGAAGGAGTTTGGATGTGGGAGTTCTCTTGGGACATATAAAAACTAATCTAACAGCAGTGTTTTGGACTTTTTGCAGTTTGTTTAGCAGAGTGTCAGGAATGCCGGCAAGAAGAGAATTTCCATAATCAAGAGTCTCTTCAGATGAGATAGCGAAGTGGAAAGGTGTGCCAGCTTTCACCCCTAAACCCATGGGCACCTCGTCTGCTCCTAGGTGGCGCCCGCATCTCTGACGTCAGGCAGCTCGGGTGACTTAGGGGAGACAACTACTGCCGACACTTCCCTTCGCCAGGCGGCGTCTCGCGGCACGCGCTTTATCAGCGCGCCGCCTATCGGGGATAGGGCTGCTGTAAATCAGCAGAGTTATTCCCCGTTGCGTCTCAATTAGCCAACAATCGTCTCCGTGCCCTCCACAATCCATCACAGCCTGCCCCTTACTGTCGTCTGGCCCACCTCTTCCCCTCTTCCGTACTTTTTCTCTCCCCCCCCCCCCCCCCCCCCCCCCCCTTCCTCTCACACAATGAATTATCCCAGGTCTCTGAAAAAAGCTTTCTGACTTTCTGAGGCCTTTTCGCATTGAGCTGCGTTTATAACTTTTTGTTTTGTTTTGTTTTGGTGTTTTAGTGGAGCTCTGCAGCCGAGTGGATAGCACGCTTGATCTGCAGTCGCTGGCGGCTTGTAGATGTGGCGTTCGAAGCTGCGCAGATCCCACAGTTGCATCCTTGAGTAATCATGTAGGTTGCATCCTTGAGTAATCATGTAGGTTGCATCCTTGAGTAATCATGTAGGTTGCATCCTTGAGTAATCATGTAGGTTGCATCCTTGAGTAATCATATAGGTTGCATCCTTGAGTAATCATGTAGGTTGCATCCTTGAGTAATCATGTAGGTTGCATCCTTGAGTAATCATGTAGGTTGCATCCTTGAGTAATCATGTAGGTTGCATCCTTGAGTAATCATGTAGGTTGCATCCTTGAGTAATCATGTAGGTTGCATCCTTGAGTAATCATATAGGTTGCATCCTTGAGTAATCATATAGGTGGAAGCCGGTGTTTTGGACTTCGTAA
>JAWQFJ010004362.1:92500-102500 GCA_034096865.1 Theodoxus fluviatilis | reverse complement strand
GACATCAAGTTCTCGCTCTAGTCTCATCTCGCACATTCCCACCAAACTCATGACATCCTGGCGTACGTCGGCACACATTTCTTCATTTAGCAAAATAAAGTATTTTAAGCTAAACATTCTTTAAATCACGAAAATGCAATTTGAATTCATCGTTTTCATGGCATCAGATAAAACTAACTTTGTGCACAATGTCAACATATGCTTCGGCGTTCAGGTGCGTGGTGAACGTTTTCATGTTAAAAAGGTAGCAACTAACACGACCTATTGATGTGTTCAACATACAGTTCAGAGAAATGAATACTGTTCATTGCTGACAAATTCTTTGGAATGGATTCCTAGTATTAAAAACCCCCTGTGTGTTTTTTGATGAACCGAAGACAACGATTGCGGC
The DNA here is from genome assembly GCA_034096865.1 of Theodoxus fluviatilis. Classification (NCBI taxonomy): domain Eukaryota; kingdom Metazoa; phylum Mollusca; class Gastropoda; order Cycloneritida; family Neritidae; genus Theodoxus; species Theodoxus fluviatilis. The sequence continues at coordinate 102,109 of JAWQFJ010004362.1, read as the reverse complement.
TAATCTCACTCTATCTACGGCTGTACTCATTGGCCTCGGCCGTAGTAGAATTTGGGTTGCTTAGCTACATCGTTACTTGTGAAGGAACCACCACTTTCGACTCATGCATCCCTACATAGTGATTTTACTTGAACAGTTGGCACTTACATAATGAGACGTTACTCCCTCTCATGCATACGGGCCCACTGGTGAAAGCCCCCTTGGCGAAGCAGTTGAGGTTTCCAGCCACAAAGCACAGAGCTTGTCATCTCCACACAAAGTAAACACGGCAAAGTGTTTGAACCGAGCAAGACGATCGTGCAGCTTGCTGAACTTCCGACAGACTCTCACCAGAGTCATTTAGGCGACCGGGAATGGAAGGGAAAAAAGTAGAAGGAAATCAGAGAGAGACAGATGGAAGAAAGGAAACGAGGCAAAATTGTGGCTGACACAAAAAATGTCGGCATTGTTTGCGTGCGGGCTGGAGCGGAAGAGAGCTCTTCTATCACGGAGGAGATCGTGGCGGGAAATGTCACGCGAAGGAATGGCAGACGAGATCCGGGTCTTCACAAACAAGGATTACCCCCTCGGCCTTCCCGTCTTTAGACATTTCTTCCCCTTCTCTTTCCCTCCTCTTTTCCTCCTCTCCCCTCCCTCTTCTCCCTCTATTTTTTTGTTACTCCCTTTCTCTTCATTTCGTGTTTCTTTTTTCTTCTATTCGAATCTCTTATTTTTCAGGGCCCCAGTTCTGTCAAATTTATCGAGTTTTCTGTTTCACAAAGTTGTGCTCTGTCAATGGCATGAAATAAGTGAGAAATAAGTTTTCCTTACATGGTAGTTTATATGACAAAAACATACGTAGGGAGAATTTATCAAATCCGACTATGAGTGGATCGAAGCAGGAGCAACAGCGGATAGAATTCCACGAGTGTAAAGACGATGTCTATTTTCGATACAATGGTTCTCTGTTGAGGATATCAACGTCTTTGCCTGTGATAATGCAGGTCACGATGCGTGAAAGCGATATCGGCGTCTAAGAGCTTTAATGTTGGTTGGGCATCAAAAGGAGAAACTGATGGAGAGTTACTCTTGGCGAGTCCTGTCTCCAATCGAAACAAAACCGAGTGCATGCTCTGGAAACTGGTCATGTTCCCATGAAAGCTTTCGGAATTTCATTTCTATTGAAGGATGCCTTCGTTTTTTGTAAACTTTGTTTCGACCTGAGGTTTGGATTCCTTGATGTTTCCGCATGCATCTTATTCCCAAACATTATAATCACAATTTGCAACAACATACGAAAGCATTGACTGGAAGTGTTTTGCTGTAGGAATCTACATGCATTTCACACATGAAATATATATTCAAAAAGATAGGCTTATGCTGTATTGATTGATATAGAACACGTCCATCTTGAATGCAGAACTAAAAGCAAGGGCGTAATGCCACTGCATTGTAGTCAAATCGACATACGAATTGTTCACGCAACTCCTGCAGGGCAGATCAACACGTGTATTTCAGACTCTCCACAAGCGATTCCTGACCCGCACACATGTGGGCCTCAGTAGTTGCCACGACAACAGCAAATGGGTGTTGAGTCGTTCGTCTCCGAAAAGTCAACTTTCGGAACTTTTCTCGCCTTGAAAGACTGAATGAAGTACTGAAGTAAGTTTAACGGGCTCTTTGTAGGCTGTTTAAAAGGCCATTGACTGCAAAATCACGACAGTTGGTTAGAGGAAGAGCAAATCATGTCTTTTCCCTAGTTCTTTGCCTTTTACGAATACTGTAGAAAGACCCAGTGAGTCTATTCTTAACACCAACACTAAGAGGGAATAACAGTCTGTAAGACTAAGTTGTCTGTCAAAAAAGTACGTTAGGGATGTTGTGTTGTCCTCTTTCGTTGAAACCCTGCAGCCGTGGCGCCTTTAATGTGCCCTGTCATGAAGATAAAGTACTGATAAACGGCCACACCGTCTTCAGAGCAAAACAAGCTGAAACTGACACTTGTTGTGCAAGCAAGAAAATGCACGCGCCGATTCAAACGATATGCTTGTTTTGCTTCAGCATGTTCTGAGTTTGATACGCATCTATGGGCATGTTGAATGTGAATGATGAAAGGAGGTTTGTGAGAGGGGGAGGCAAGTTTAGATTGGCATGCCAAGGTTGATGACAGGTACAGAAGAGAGGCGGGACAAATCAGTAGACAGAAAAGGAAAGACGCAAGCAAAACCATAACTCTTGGTGGGACGCCGGCAGGTGTTGCGATGAATGGCAAAATATTAACATGTACGTCACACGGAACGAAAGCCAGTGAGCTTTCCTCCATACTGCGCAACCAACGAGCAGTTGAGTGCAAAAAGTGTGCTTTGTGGGTTGCGGAGGCACACAAGCAAAAATGTACACACGCGAGGAGGCATGCACGCGAGGACGCTCTCTCTCTCTCTCTCTCTCTCTCTCTCTCTCTCTCTCTGTCGCTTTCTCTCTCTGTCTCTCTCTCTCTCTCGCTTTTTCTCTCTCTCTCTGTCTCTCTCTCTCTCGCTTTCTCTCTCTCTGTCTGTCTCTCTGTCTCTCTCTCTCTCTGTCTCTCTGTCTCTCTCTCTCGCTTTCTCTCTCTCTCTATCTCTCTTTCTCTCTCTGTCTCTCTCTCTCTGTCTCTCTCTCTATCTATCTATCTCTCTCTCTGTCTCTGTCTCTCTCTCTCTGTCTGTCTCTATCTGTCTGTCTCTCTCTCTGCCTCTCTCTCTCTCTATCTCTCTCTCTGTCTCTCTCTCTGTGTCTCTCTGTGGCTCTCTCTCTGTGTCTCTCTCTCTGTCTCTCTCTGTCTCTCTCTCTCTGTCTCTCTCTGTCTGTCTCTCTCGCTCTCTCTCTGTCTCTCTGTCTCTGTCTCGCTCTCTCTCTATCTCTGTCTCTCTCTGACTCTCTGTCTCTCTCTGTCTCTCTCTCTGTCTCTCTGTCTCTCTCTCTGTCTTTCTCTCTCTCTCTGTCTCTCTCTCTCTCTCTCTCTCTCTCTCTCTCTCACACACACACACACACACACAGAGCAAAGAATTGCTATGCCACAATTTGAGTTTCTTAGTTATACAAACATGAAATCCCGTTTTCATATCAGAATTCACAAGAACACCATAGAAATGAAAACGGCACATCTCTAAGAGGCAAAGACGTGCAGACGCCCTTGCGGAAGAAGTGTTTAATCAAACCTACCTGTAGTTGGTCAATGCAGAAAGCAGCTGATGACTTTGCTAGGTCAGCTTTTCGGATATCTGGGGAGGCAAGCGGCAATAACGGGTGTGTCGGCCACCCGTGGTGGCGGTTGCTCGGGTAGGGCAGCAATGAAGGGTGCCCTAGAAGACTTTGGTGGCAGGCTCGTGGCGGGTGTCTGGACGCAGAGAGCGGGAGGTGTGAGTGCCAGTGAGTGAGGACTGCCCGGAGCCTCGAGGACACTGGTGCTGCCAGCACAGAGCCGCACAGCCTGCAGCTAGTCACCTCATGCCGGGACACACAGAGTGCCAGTGTTCCGAAGCGTGCCTACTGAACCTTAGATGAGGAGGGGTGAAGGGCAGGCGAGGGGTGGAGGGGGAGGTGGAGGGGGAGGTGGAGGGGGTGGAGTGTTGGTGCACAGAGAGGGGAAGGGGAGGGGGGAGTCAGCAAGGATATGGGAGATGCAAACATCTCTCCTTTCAAGTTTTTGCTGTCGTCAGTGGGACCATGTTCCTCCAGCTCCTGTATCACTGCACAGAAAGTCCTAATCCTCCTAAAGACTTTCCAAATACCTTCCCCTCCTTACGAATTTTATCCGTCTGTTATTTTTACTTTTTCTGTTTGTTTTCGTTTACGCTTTCGTTCCTCTCTTATTCTGTCTGGTTAGGTCGTTCACCTATGTTTCTTCTTCTCTACTATTTGCGCCGACTTTACCTTTATTTATTTTGTTGTTGTTGGGAATCAGTTATCTTCAATCAGTAGACGCATGATCAACTTTCTCATACGCAGTTGTTTATTCTAAAGTGGACTCATGCATTTGCGTGAAGGTCAGTCTACGAAAGTGCAACAGTCCACACTGCACATCCAACTACGAGCAAAACGCCATGATCCACCTGCTAAATTAAGGGGGAAAATAGCTATTTCTTCTTAATGCAGTTCTGGAAACTTTGTATCTAATCATTCGCATTTATTGATAAATATAGATACAAAATATTCTTGTCTTTTTTTTTTTTTTTTTTTTTGGGGGGGGGGGGGGGGGGGATCTTCCAAACTTAAAAAGTACTCATGCAATTTCTCGGTTCATTTTTTTGTATTGGATATTGCATTGACTATTATTATATTTCAAATAAGTACGCGTAGTAACCGTTGAAAGAAAAATATGTGTATTGCAGATGGCTTATTGCGCATAATTTTCGCTTTTTGGGGGGGCATGATAAAAAAGTATAATCCTTCTAAACTATTCTGGTTGTGAAGAAATATGATAACAAATGACAATTCATTTGAAAAAGTTACCAATAAACACAAGTGATTTCTTCGTCTATATCTGCTTCTAAAAGCAATTTGGGTCGTTTTCGGCTTGCTCACTACATTATCTCACTGTGGATTTTGTCAGATTGCGATAAAAAAAGTTGATGAACAAGAATTCTACACATACACCATTCACACAAATGATGGCCGATTTCGAACGTATAGGGAAATGTACACTAGTCCTGGGGACATAAAATTCTTGTCTTAATGACACGGGCGCATTTCATGCCTAAAATCTGTGACGCAAAGCACGTGCACCCGCATCGTAAGGAGACCACGTTGCAGTGAAGATAGGGAAGCGAAAGGAAAGCTGCTGCAGACGATACAGAGAGTGAGGGAGTGGGGTGAAGACCGGGGTCAGGGGTCACACTTTGCTACAGACCTTTCAGCAGCGAAGCGTCTTGGGCTCCCAGACTTTGACGTCACAGGGTGACGTGGTCTGTGACATTAATGGTTGGTTGAGGACTCCTGTGAGGCGGTGTTTGTTGTGGCAAGTAGGGGCAACCCCTGACTTCCCCTCCCTCCAGCACTCCACGCCTTGCTGACGTGTTAAGTGAAAATACTTACTATATTTTTTCGCCTCTGTTTTAGATGTTGACTCCAGATTCTAAACTTCAATACACTCATTCTGACGGTTTCTCCGCGGATCCCTCTACTCGCTGTCAAACCATCCGCCAGAAGCTCGAGACATTTTTCCTCAGCATCCTTGGCAAAACCTAAAGACAACATTTCTCGTGAATGAGAGCGCCGCTGACAGCTCCCTGGAACTATACTCCAGAAGTAAAGAAACTCGCCTTCGTGTCGCCTGCGGTGCAATGGGTGCGCTGTCTGATACGGCACGGTTTACAAATTATCTGCCCGGGTGACTGATTACTTCTGATTTGTTTTTCTCCACCCAGGAGTAAAAAGAGGTACCTGAAGAAGACGTGTGATTGCCTGCTGTCAGATACACACGTAAAGCAGCGCTAGGGGAGACTGTGACGTATAGCTGTCGCAGCTCAGTTAAATAGACCGCGGTGCAATCGTAGCTACTCGATGAGCGAGATCACCGCTGCCGCCATCTTGGCAGTGGGCCCACTGAGTGCGGATGCAGGTAGCACCGCCAGTTTTCCCTTGGTATTTGTAGACTGCAACAGTGCTGTGCTCATTGAAGCGTTCTTCTCCGCATAAATAAATCTGACTATGTACGATCATTTCAGGATGAAACATACGAAATTCTTGACAAAACTGTCACTGTCAGCTCGTGTGAATGAGACAGCGATTTTGGAGGCGAGTCTCACGGGTAGAACAGCGCGGTGTGTAACGTCAACGTACATCAGCCTTTCCCAGGCTCTGCTTCTGACTGACCGGAAATGACGTTACAGGCCGTCCACTTTTTCAGAGGCCCTATAAGTTACGGAGCTCAGATGAAGAAGTCATACAGCAACCTTCGTAAACTTTTTCTTACGTGGTTTTCACTTCTCTGTCGCAGTTCACTTTTATGGTTAGTAGTATGGTATTTGTGGCAGATGTTGAGTGTTGCTCACGGGTTTTCTATTAATATTGATTCTTATTGCAACCGGTCCAATACTCTGGCAAAGAGTTACAAACATAACGGGATGATCTGCTTCGACCCTACGATAGCCTTCATCATTATTATGTTCCCGTTTTTGCAGATGGTGTAGATATTACAATTATGTGTGTGTGTGCTCGCGCGAGTGTGTGCGTACGCGCGCATGTGTATGTATGTATGCGGTACAACGAGACAAAGAGACAGAAACAGGCAGGGACAGACACACACACACACACACACACACACACACACACACACACACACACACACACACAGAAACACTCAGAGAGAGAGAGAGAGACAGAGGGAGACAGAGAGACATAGAGAGAGAGAGAGAGAAAGAGAGAGAGAGAAGTCTCAATATTGTAGAACTGCCGGGGAAAAGGTAGTTTCTGTTTATACTCCAAATGAATGAACTTTCAATCAAACCTATCAGTCAAATCACATATGTACACAAAACTGAATAAGGTTGTGGAGTTACGTATGTTTATGTGAGTAATGTTGCGCCAGAGAGGAGGCTGTTTAGACGTTTGAATGAAGTCGCTGTCCCAGGTGAGTGTGTAACGTGAGTACCCGTACGCCTGAAGAAAACAAATTCAGGCGTCTTTGGCTTGCGTCCAAATGGAAGGAGGAGGGAAAGCTGGAGTTCAAGTCTTTGAGAGGACGAGGTGGTCAGGGATCACAGAAACGGACCCAACCAGCAGTGGCTGTCAGTGTCTGCTCGCGCCAGTGCTCTCAGACCGTCTGCCAGTGCGGAGCCATGTCAGAGTGAGAGAGGACCGCGTCTGAGAAAAGAGAGTGTTGCCTGTGTCTGGGAGAGAGCGCGCTGTCGATAGAGCTGGGGCCCCGTACACAGAGCCCCTCTTCTCCCAGCCCCAGACACCCAGGCCTCTGACGCCGCACTGGCGATAGCGCTGCTCTCACCCTCTCCTTCCCTTTCTCTCTCCTTTTCCTCGGATGTAGACCGGCACTGGGGTCCTCTTTCGGCGTGGTGCCGGCCTGTCCTCCCGGCGTGCTGCCGGGGTCTTGTGTCGGCGGAGAGGGGCGGGAAGGTGTGATGCCAGACGTCATGGCGGCTACTCCGTCTCCCAGACTCCTTGTCCAGGCGCAGAAGCCCCTGGAACGGAGCCCAGAGCTCTCCACGGCCAGACGACGCCAAGATGGCTGCCCGGCCGTAGCGTTCCTGCCACAAGGACCGCCTTGTCCCTCGCTATCACCGCCATCGCAACCTACCCACGGGGCGCCACTGTGGGCATGCGCTCTACGTCTAGCGACGGCAAATCTCATCGCCCGCGATACTCCGCGATATTTCATACGGCGTCTGTCGGTCCGCCTGATGACGTAGAATGACGTCACGACGAGGGGCGGCGGCCCCAACTAACGTGGTCAATGACGTCACAGGCCCGGAGGGTTGGCGGGAAAGCGTAGTGATGAAGGTGTGTGCTTGTATGAGTGTCGGGTTGGGGGGTTGGCAGGGGGGATTGTAGAGCAGGGTTGGAGAAGGGGCATGGGAGGTGGAGGGGGATTTACCGTCCCAAGGTGGTAGTTGACAGAGACGGTGCTCGCTGCCTCGTGCACGTGCACTGGGGGGGGGGGGGGGGGGGGGGGAACCCCGTGTGCAATGCCCTGAACCTGCACTGGACTATGCAAAGCGGTAAATAGCACTGCATACGAGTGCCTGTCAATGCATAGCTACGCATTAGAAGCACGAAGCAATTCATACCAGAGCGTGACAGCGGAAAGCTGTGCATAGTTGTACATATATTGCAGAGTGCACCCAAGTGACATGCAACTATAGATGAACTTGGGTGCATCCACTTGTACATCCACAGCATTCTGTGAACCCGAGTCAGTACTGACTCTGGCACAGTTCGCAATGAATGCGTAATAGACTTGACCCTTTGCGTTACAGCATTGCGCCAAAAATAGTTCGTTCTGATACTATTTTTCTCTCCACTTTTTACAGAAATCATTCAGATGTCAAAACTTGTTTCCATTTCAACGCAAACATTTTATTTTATCGAATAAACGCTTGTTTATTGCCTCAACAAGAGTAAGTTATGAGTTTTGTGCGATATAGGGCGTGTTTGTTAGGCCCAAAATCTCGAGAGAATCGCGAGGGCTAGGCGTTGCCTACGTTCCTCGCTCATAAGGACGCACTCGCCGTGAAGCCGAGGGAGGTCCGGAGCTCCCTCGATCCTTCCCGCTGCAGTGACCCGGATGAGCCAAAATGGCGGAGACAGTGCGAGTTATGCTGGTGTTCGGAGAGAACAGTGCCTGTAATGTGCCTCTCAGGTTCGAGAATGGAAAAGTGTACGTACACGGAAGTATTTGCTGTTCGAGTGTTCATTTGTATATCTTGAGGAGTAGGTGTATTGGTTATTTCTGGACATACACTGCCGAAAATTGTTTTATCGCTTGCAGTATACGTACGCTGTATAAATTATGTCTCTTCACCGTATACATCAATGATGTCCCTTGAATTGATCGAAATGAATCGAGGCCTAACATTTTCGACAAAATGTTCAACAGTTGAACATGGGTTGCTTTTTGTCATTGAAAAAGTTCCCGTGCCATTCGATATGACACCATGGTGTGTTCTATGAAGTGAAAAACTGATGTGATATCTGAATCGTCAGTTATTTCGTCTATCGGCAACTTCTTCACCGACTCTGGCGCCAGGACGCAGCCATGTTGTTCCGCCTTGCGAGTTGATTGGCCGTTTTTCTAGCTGTAGGAGCGTCTCACTCGCCCTCGACTAGCCATTCAGAGAGAATCGCGAGATTTGTGGCCAAACAAACGCGCCCAAAGTCTTAGAACTACTTTAACGGCGTATATCAGGGAGCAGATTGGCTATCGCACAAGCCTCTCGTGTGACCTCTATTTGCATAAATTTAACGAAAACCTTCCATCACGTGATGTCAACTGTGCTAGAGATACTTTCGCCGGTAGGCGAAGTCTCTAGTGAACTAGAATGCATCCGCAGTGCCCAGCTGTCTGCCAATGCGGTGCAGTGCTTATACAGACGAACTGCCACGCGTGCTTACGTGTACAGTAGACTGTGAGAAGTTCATCATAGCTCTACTTCATCATGCAGAATGGATCAAACGAGCGTACTTGCTATTTTAACGAATTAAACACCATTGTATCGAGATGCAGCTGTTACATAGCAAACTACACATAGTATATGCGCAACAACGACTAGTTACATTACTCTGTGTCTTTTTTGTTTTCGTCAAGTTATTTGGAGTAACCTTCGTACACCTGGCTACATTAGAATACCATTGGCTACCTTTCTACACACAGTGCACTTATAGTTATACCAGAAAACACTGATATTAATTTCTTTTCATCTGTTGATCTGAAACAATACCGTGCTACAACTCTGTATCAATATGCACCTGAGTACGAGTATATCATGATGTAGAAGTGTTTCCACCTGTCTAATCCTAGCTGCATCTAGTTATACCTTTGTTTACTAGCTACACCTGGCTGAAATTAACTACACTGCATCATTGACAAGCCACATCTTGGCACAGTTATTCGTATCGTGGTATACTTCCGTTCGCCTA
>JAWQFJ010004362.1:85000-87500 GCA_034096865.1 Theodoxus fluviatilis | reverse complement strand
TGACCACTCCATATGTAGGCACTGACCACTTCACAGGTAAACACTGATCACTCTACACGTAGGCACTGATCACTCCACAGTAGGCACTGACAGATTAACAGGTAGGCACTGACCACTTCAAAGGTAGCCACTGACCACTCTACAGGTAAGCACCGACCACTCCACAGGTAGGCACTGATCACGACACAGGTAAGCACTGACCACTCCACAGGTAGGCACTGACCACTCCACAGGTAGGCACTGACCACTCCACATGTAGGCACTGACCACTTCACAGGTAAACACTGATTACTCTACACGTAGGCAATGATCACTCCACAGTAGGCACTGACAGATTAACAGGTAGGCACTGACCACTTCAAAGGTAGCCACTGACCACTCTACAGGTAAGCACCGACCACTCCACAGGTAGGCACTGATCACGACACAGGTAGGCACTGACCACTCCACAGGTAGGCACTGACCACTTCACAGGTAAGCACTGACCACTCCACAGGTAGGCACTGACCACTCCACAGGTAGGCACTGACCACTTCGCAGGTAAAAACTGACCACTTCACAGGTAGGCACTGACCACCCCACAGGTAAGCACTGACCACGCCATAGCTACATACGAGAGCGGACGTCTACGATGGATTCGATATCGCCTAAAAGGAGTCCAAATATTTCTCTCCGTCCCCTGCACGGTGATCGGTCTATGTTAGGAACGAGGCGCCTGCCAATGCAGACCCAAGTCAGAGGATGTAGCGAGAGCAATGGCGGCAAAGATGAGGGTCGAGAGGACATTCATTCACGACTAAATTCACAATCAGCTTCCCCGTCCATGCCACGCGGTGCGGCTCTAAGAACTGTTGTCCTGGTCGAAGTCTGTGCGGCTTACAGCCGTGATGATGAAACGCTGGACAAGGAAAAAAGATCGGCCGACCCAACCAGTATGTTTTAGGATGTAAGATTTTCCCCCACTTTACACACTGCCACATAAAATGCAAGTGGCTGTTCTTGAGTTTGAGTTTTCAGAGCGTGCAGTTATCAATCTTGGGAAATTGTTGTACCCTATTGCTAACCTCTCGAATATTGAGTGTTCTGCAAAAGACAGCAGTGGAGTCCTGAATCTCACCGGGAAGCGCAGTGCCATGGTCATTTTCAAAGTACGCTGAAGAAACTGGGAGAAAAACCTGGTCCTGAACCAGCAGCCCCAAACCTGGTTCTTTCTGAAAAACAAACCTTTCTTGGCGTGATTAAATCACCATCCGAGCTTAGGTAGTCACATCTAGACTGCCCACGGTAGAAGCAAACGACACCAATATGGACATATTGTTTTGAAAAAAGACAATGAAAATGGCTTTTCAAGTCTGGTTCGGGGTCTGTGTTCATCTTGAACTTTCTGTATTGCTGTGGCTAGGATTGGAAATGAAGGCAGCTTGTAACATTTTCCTCTAACGACTTCACAGTTCAGATGGCCAACGTCTGAAATGCCTCAATTATCGAAAATTTCTCTTTTTAAAGTTTGTCGCACGCACAAGAAAATTCCACTTCCTCTCAACGGAATGCACGAAATGGTACATTCATTTTAAAGCTATGCAAACGAATCATTGATCTGTCAGCATTAATTGCGATCTTTTGACTTATTTCTTCCATCTATCACATATGAAACGAATTAATTTATGAATGAATGAACTTATGAATGAATGAATGAATAAGTGCTTGATTGATTGATTGACTGATTGATCGATTGATTGACTGATTGATTGATTGATTGATTGATTGATTGATTGATTGATTGATTGATTGATTGATTGATTGATTGATTGATTGATTGATTGATTGACTGATTGATTGATTGATTGATTGTTTATTTTCAGCCGACGACCCATCAGTATAGAAATTCCACATACATGTATATACAAATTCAAGACAATGGCACAGCAGACGACATGTCAATATCTGCTACAATTTCATGCTTGTTTAAGATCAGAGTGTAATATGTACATCGGAATAAAACTAGTATAATCAGGGCACTCATCATGATTTCTAATCCTAATTTCTTACGTTTTCTGCGAGCGTCGTTCAAGGGCATAAAAATATACATGGTAATGCCCCGAGTCTTCTTTACATCTTTTCCACATATTAAACGTGAGATATCTGTATAAACTATTTCCTGTAAATATCGTACTAAATATTTCTGTCTAATGCCACTGTACACAAAACAATTTAACATAAAATGTACCTCTTTCTCAGTTTCGTTGCAGAATGGACAGTTCATGTCAGGGTTATGATCTTTTCTTGACCGTACAATAACTTTCAGGTCATTGCATCCCAAGCGAAAACGAATAAAAGCATCACGGACTTTCTTTATGTTTACGAAGAATAAATATTGTTCTCACTCAAAAGAAATTTTAAAAGTTCAATGAAAAGAAAACATATGGCTTGTACCAAGATTCGAGGTCCATTCCTGCAAAAAGCAATCCCGCAGTCTTTGTGTAAGACATCTTAAGAAACC
>JAWQFJ010004362.1:30000-80000 GCA_034096865.1 Theodoxus fluviatilis | reverse complement strand
TTGTCCAGTGTTTGACAGTTGTCTTCGTAGTCGACACACTTCAACCGGTCCCCTCCTTCCATGTAGCGTCTTTGATCATTGTAGACAGACGAGGGTCACGAGCAACAGGACTATACATATATAAATTTATAGATCAATGGTGTTGCACGCCTGTGCAGACGATAATTTTTATGTTACTGCTTTCATCACGAGTGCGACAACGAAGAACAAGCAGAAGTTATGATGAAGAAGCTTGTTTACCTGAACAGATGTGCGGTTCATCCGAAAATGACATTTGAACTGAGTGTCACTGTAACGAGGCGAACGGTGCAACCGATTCAGAAGCCAATTCGAGCATTGCCACCTCAAAGATTACGCTTTTACGACGGTGGGTAGTCGAAGTCAGCATTGGACGCCATCTTGGTTGCGCACACTTGTTCAGTGTTGTTCAGGAGGGCGCAGTTTCAGCTCGCGTGAGCTCGCGCGAACTCACTGAGTACTCTGCGCCTCCTGAACACGCCTCAGAGCAAAGTCGAGAGAGAGAGAGAGAGAGAGAGAGAGAGAGAGAGAGAGAGAGAGAGAGAGAGAGAGAGAAATGTCTTATTTCCATTTTTCTTCATACATTACACTATACATAACATGACTTTTTATTTTTTCTTAGTTTTAAGGTATACAAGATGAACATTCCCATGTCTCTGTCACAGTAGAAATGGCAATTTAGTAGGATTTGCAATCCTACTAGGAAGAATGGAAATTTCCATTCCTACTAGTAAGAATGGCAATTGCCATTTCTACTGGCGTTTTATCAGTAGAAATTGAAATTGCCATTTGTACTAGTAGGAATGGAAACTTTCCATTCTTACTAACCCAGTTGAAACAACAATTCAGTAGAAATTGAAATTCTCCATTCTGTCTCGTACTAACTCGAATTAATAGTTATGAGGTAACATTAGGTGATCTGTGTCGTGTCATGATGAATTGTTTGCAATGAAATGTTTGTTATGGTTGATTTAGGAGAGAGAAAAAGTTGACATTAAAAAAAGTATACTCATTTGACATATTTGATTGTCTTGCGGCTTTGTTCTTGTCTTTGATTTAAAGCAGTCATTCAGATATAAAACAACATGCATTTTGTGTGTACACACAGCGTATCAATCAGATGACACTCTCTTTATTAATAAAGATAAAGGTATCAGCATAAAGAAGATGAACTCAAATTCAATAAACAAATAATAAGCAGTCCCATCTCATCACAACATACTTCCACAATCATCACAGACAGGCATACTTCCACATTCACTGGCATACTTCTACAATCACTGGCACACTTCCACAACCATCACAGACACTGGCATACTTCCACAATCAGCTCTCTACATTTTTGCACTGTGTGCCCTTTGGGTGACACTTGGTACAACAGGAGAGTGTCGCGCCTTTGCATCCATGGACATCTTTTCGTTTGACAAGCTTCCTTGCATTGGCAAACTGTCCTTGCCACAGCTTTGTTCTGCCATCTTGTTGATGCTCGGGATGCCTGAATTAAGGTCACTTCTGGGAGATCATGTGGATCAACATCGTTCAGAGGTGGAAATGCGATGCTGTTCATGTCTACGAGTTCCTCTCCACGGAACCAGTTTTTGACAATGCCTGCAGGACAGTACACTTTATACATGACGGAATCACCATATTCCTTTGTGTCTGAAATCTTGCATGTTAGCAAGCGAACATCTGTGTTTGTCCTATCTGCGCTGTGAATTCTCACACCGACAGTGCAGCCTCTTGAGAAAGATTTTGTGATTTGTTTCACTTTCTTTTGGTATCTAGTCTCCTGCCGCCTAGCTGCTTTCAGGTAGTTTTTTCTTGCCTCTAGTCGCCCTTCTCAATGCAAAGAACCAGCATCTTCATTTTCCACTATGGCACTCTTTTTCCAGAGGACAAACTGACCAACTTCAAGAGGTTCTTTCATGGGATTTGCCTGGGTTGGAACAAAAGTGGAAACAAATACTTCGTCAACTGACACAGCAACATGAAAACGTGGATCAACTTTCACACCATGCACAAATTCTCTGTTTGTGTGTTCTATCCCAGCACCAACAATTTGATTGTCAAATAAAAGCAAGCATTCTTTCCCTCTCTTTAGGCCTGCTGTGCTCGTGCCAGAAGTACCAGAGCGTGGAGAATGCACCGTGTTTTCGGGGGCCGTTATCACTCTGGAGGATCCGTGGGGGACCAAAAGTGCAAAACAGGTCAAACAGATGGGCTGCCACTTCTGCAGCTGACTTTGTTTGACTGGCGTATGCCCAGCTAAACTTGGAGAAGCAATCCCTGGCATGCATCACCCATTGGAAGTCGTTATCCGGCCTACTCCGGAAATCAATCAGATCTATCTGGACACTGGAGCAGAAAGCACAAGTTAATCATAGGCGTTCCCGATGGCAACAGCTTCGGCACCTGGCGTTGTGCACAACTTGTACACGTTTTCAAGAACACGTTGATTGCTCCATGCTTCACACCGGCCTAGTTCTCGTTGACCTCGGTCCATGTTTTATCCCATCCCCCGTGGCCCACACGAGCATGGCATCTGGCTATGGTGCTGAACAGCTCATCTTTTGTCACCAATGGGCACTTTGTCTTGACGCAAAACACAATGTCCTTGGAACCTACGCGCTGCAGCTTGAACTGCTTCTGACAGCGGAATTTGAAGTATGCTCCATCGCTGCACTTGCTTCCTTTTCCCATGGAAAGGGCATTCTCAATCTTGTTGTATCTCTCCTGGCTAAACACGAAATTGTCTTTTTTCGCTGCTGCAAGACTGCTGATATGGTTTTCCAAAAGGCTGTAAAATTTCTGTCTCTGTCCTTCATCCTCCATGGTTGATGTGACTTTGTCCCTATCAAATTTCAGACTGAATTGTTCTTGGTTCAATGTGTAGAGCTGTTTTTAATTTTTTAGGAGCAGTGTTCAAATATGCAGCCAGTATTCAGTGCAGTTATTATAAGAGTCAATCAGATTTGTGTTCACCAAGTAGAAATAACTGCTATAATGCCATAAAAAGTGTTTTTGTTGTTGTTTTTTTGTCTCATTAAAAGTGTTCATAAAAAGTGTTCACATGATCACAGTCAATGCACAAATCCATGTTCTGGTTACAAACTGAACAGTTGTTCAATAAGTGAAACATGAGTACAAATCCAAACTTTGATTTCAATTTCTACTGAATTGTTGTTTCAACTGGGTTAGTAGGAATGGAAAGTTTCCATTCCTACTAGTACAAATGGCAATTTCAATTTCTACTGATAAAATGCCAGTAGGAATGGCAATTGCCATTCTTACTAGTAGGAATGGAAATTTCCATTCTTCCTAGTAGGATTGCAAATCCTACTAAATTGCCATTTCTACTGTGACATCTCTATTGTTCTTGTTTTTGTTCCTATTAAAAGCCAACTGCATTTTACTCTTACGCCTGAATATACATGTACATAAGGTTGAAATATACCTTCTCCGAGATGTCCATACATACCACAATCCAACAATGTGTTTATCATCCTCCACCTCAGTACAAAATGGACAAGTAGGAATTCTCCTTTCGTTGGGACTGAACTGTTGGTTACGTCGTAAACCATTTATTCCTAGTCAAAAGTCAACGAACTGTGAGGATATTGAAAAGTTTCTCTTGTCCAAAGATGTCTTTAAAGGTAGAATACCACACAGATCTTTCACTGCTATGGTTATGCGCGAGCCCTTGGCCGAAGGGAGCAGTCCTGCAGTCTTTGCCTCAGTTGTTTCAAAAACCATATCTCATTCCCTACCCCTCCATTCAGTCAGACTTATACATACCAAACATCGCCTGAATTATTTGTCACTGTACAAGACAATTTCTTATTATCTTGAGTACGTGACTGAACTAACGTAGCATATGCTTGTCTCGGTAACCTAAGTGTGTACATCTCGACAGTCTTATTGCTCTAACAGTGCTGCTGACTAATGGGTATCTGCCCAGTTCCCCATTCACAAAATGATTAGGTCTTCCAATGCCCAAACTTATGAATTTCGTACACTCTTCACACCCACTGGGCGTATACCCGTCCGTCCACCCGTCCATCTGTTTGTCTCTTCGTTAGTCCATTACTGTCTGACTGTCTGTCCATTTCTCGTTCATTTGTCCGTCGTCCATATAATATCATTTGTCCATCGGTTCCTCCGTACGTCTATCTTTGTTTTTGTGTCTGCCTGCCTGCCTGCCTGCCTGCCTGTTTGCCTGCTTGCCTGTTTGTCCGTCCGCCCTTCCGCCTGTCCATATGTGGTGTGTGTGTGCGTGTGTGTGTGTGTGTGTGTGTGTGCGCGCGCGTGTGCGTATGTGTGTGCGTGTGGGTGTACGTGCGTGTGAGTGTGTGTACGTGTGTGTGTCTGTGTCCGTCCGTCTGCCTATTTCTGATTTAGTTTGTCCCCTCTTTTCCCTTGTCTTGTTTTGCATCTTGTCGCTGCTCTTTTGCTTTCCTCCTCACTCTGAGCTTTGATAAACTCAAGAACGTGAATAAGGGAGGTAACCTCTCCGACCTGCAGTAAGGCAATAGTTAGTAACCTCCCCCGATTTCGTGTTCCACAGGAGCAGATGTGGTCGTATCCAAATATCAGTCTGCCTCGTTAGTTATTAATACAAACATGCAATCCACAGATCGGCTCTGTCCACTTGCAATTTTAATTAAGGGAAAATGTCACTATTGCACAGTTATATCCCTGATTACTGTAACGTTGAATCACACGTTAGGCATTCGCTGAGAAAACGAAATAGTTGTGTTTCGCAAAGCCTTGCGAATCTGAGGGAGGGAAGGAGGAAGAGAGGAAAAGAAAAAGGGAGGGAGGGAGGGAAGGAGGGAAGGAGGGAGGGAGAGAGGGGAGGGAGAGGGGGAGGGAGGGAGGGAGGAAGAGGGAGAGGGAGGGAGGGAAGGAGGGAAGGAGGGAGAGAGAGAGAGAGAGAGGAGAGAGAGAGAGAGAGAGAGAGAGAGAGAGAGAAAGAGAAAGAGAAAGAGAGAGAGAGAGAGAGAGAGAGAACTTTGAACTTTAAACTTTGAGGGAGGGAGAGGGAGAGAGAGGGAGGGAAGGAGGGAGGGAGGGAGGGAGGGGGGAGGGAGAGAGAGAGAGAGAGAGAGAGAGAGAGAGAGAGAGAGAGAGAGAGAGAGAGAGAGAGAGAGAGAGCGCATATCAAGAAATAAAAGTGAGGTACAGTGGAATCAAACTTAGGCTGAGTTCATACTGCTATTAATGTCTCAAAATATTTATAGTGATACACTCTTTTAGCAGTTGAATTCAACCGTTTGCGATGCCACTTCAAGCAAGAAATCTGACCACAGCACTTCAACCACTACTGCTTCCACTACCGCCACCACCACCACTATCATCTCCCCCACCACCACAACTATCATCTCCCCCACTATCATCTCCCTCACCACCACAACTATAATCTCCATCACCACCACCACTATCATCTCTCTCACCGTCACCACTACCAACACTATAACCACCAGAACCATCACTTCCACCACCGCTACCACCATCACCACAACGACCTCCATCACCATCACCACTACCACCACTACTATCACTACCACAACCACCACCACCACTACTACCACTACCAACACCTCTACTATCACTACATCACTGCCATCACCACCACCACCACCACCAGCACGACTACTATCACCACCATAACTACCACCTCCACCACCACTACCATCACCACCACCGCCGCCGACACCACCACTACCATCACCACCACCACCACCAGGATCTACAGCAGCAGCAACAGCACAGACGTCAGCGAAACAACACGACGGCAATAACATCAACAACGGCAACAAATTATGTGGCCCGCCAACATGAATCCATTCCTAACTGCATGAAAACAAACTTTTTCTTGCCGTACTCCAATTGTTGTGTAGTCACTGAGTAGGAAAACTACAGAGGCTTTACACCCATCTTCAGATAGTCACTCACCACGTCTACAAATTTGAATCCACGGTTTTCATTATATACAATCAAATTAATCGGAAAAGACTGCACATATTAAAATACTGCTTCTCCAAACACCAAAACATCGTGACAAGGCCTCCTCACACACGGAACCATTTCCGGCAACTACGCTGTTTCCATGGAAATATCGCATATGCAAGTCGCAAAAAATGTGTTGGGCGTGCTCAAACGTGGTAATTTTCTGGCAGCTGTGATGTGCTGTTTCCACATGAAATATTGCACTCGCAAGTCGCAAAAAATGTGCTGGGCGTGCTCAAACGTGGTACTTTTCTGGCAGCTGTGATGTGCTGTTTCCACATGAAATATTGCACTCGCAAGTCGCAAGAACCTTGTTCTGTCGAGTGTCCGCCCAATAGCAACGCGTGCCTTTTTTTAAAATGTCCGTTGAACACTTCCTCGAATAGCCAATCAGATTGATTCCTGCTTGTGATGTAGCAATAAAGATACATCCAGCGAGATGTTCTCATGGCGGCCTCTCCTCTCTCGGTTACAAAATGCTGTGGCTTCTGTGACTTCATCTGTCAGTTGTAGAATGTCCTGACGCCTAAAATTTAATTTCTTGTGCAGTTCTACATCATTGTTTCTTTTTCATGTGTGCAGTTTCTTGCGAAAGACATGTCGTCACAAGGCGCGCAGCTCACTCCATTGAGTTAGAAGAAAATCAAACACCGCCCATGTTGAAAGATTGGGTGGAGAGTGGAATTAATAACGGATATGGGATGCGATTTCACACCACAGGGTGTTTTTCTCGTGTCGTGTGTGAGGAACTGGTTGTTTGGGGAGTTGTAAATTGAAAGGTCTACCACTACATATGTATAGCGCCTTTGAGCAGCTATTGGAATCGGCGCTATAGAAATCATCCACATACATACATAAAACAATAACTATGAATTCGAAAGATCTGTTACGCGGAAAGTTGTAAAGACACACAAAAACTAGTATGGATACACGTGGCCTAGTTGAATCAACGTCGAAAACAATGTGGATGTCCCGGATTCATTTCCCGGCCAGTGCCCTCGTCTGGTTTTTTTCTTTTTAATCTCACCCTAGTGAGCTGCTTTTAACGGACACAAATTTTTGTATGTCCTTTCAACGATATTTGTCACGTGTGAGATGGCCTTTAGGATTGGTTTTGTGGTGACAGATCATGTGTGTGGTGCTGTGGTATAGAATAGGCGTGTGGTACTCATGGGAAGTTTAGCGATGGAGTGGATGGATAGTGAGTTGGACGTGGAACAAGTTGTCGTGAATGAATGCAGTCTTTTTTGTGTCCCGTCCCCATTACATCACGCATCATTACTTGAACAGGCAGTTAGTCACAAACAAGACTAAAGTCTCCGATCCAGGCTGTCGCTATTTTCACCACCAGAGGGAGCTGGCATGCAGCGCCCATAGCAACGGTTGCCATGACAAGGCAACATGGACTCTTTGAGGACAGCTCAAGTCCAAAGTCGATCCTCTTCATTAGCGCCAAAATGGTCTCCATTGTCCTCGCCTCATTAAGCAGCACATCCAAGCAGCCGTAAATCAATCAGTCGTCACACTCGTCTGCGGCGCCGCTGCCAGCCACGCCCGTCGTTAGGACCTGACAGTCTCAGACTTCATCGGCCTCATAGTAATGGCTCTTTCAGTCACAACGCTGCTGGGGGCCTTCCAACAGCAGGGTGAGATGGGTGAACAGGCTGTGGGGGTGTATGCGTGTTTGCCCCCCCCCCCCCCCCCTACCCTCCCCAACCTGCCCCCTGCCCTGCCCTGCTCGACTTGCCCTGCCCTCCGCTCTCAGAGGCGTCAGTGCGGGGCATCCGTCATACCGGGTGCTTCACGGGGCGTGACGATCATCCACCCGTATCCCCCCTGGACACGACGAAAATACTTCTTCATTTCTATTGACTTCCTTGCTCCCCTACCTGTCTACACCTCCACCACTCCACCCGTACCTGGTCACCCCCTCCCCCTTTTATATATTCCCCTGTCCTGCTTTCTTCGCCCGCACGCTATTCTACATTCATTTCGTTCCTGGTACAAATCACCTTCTGACTACCGACAACATCTACTGGTTTACTCCCTACCTAGCCCCTTTTGCCACGTGTGTGTGTGTGTGTGTGTGTGTGTTGTGTGTGTGTGTGTGTGTGTGTGTGTGTGTGTGTGTGTGTGTGTGTGTGTTCCCGCGTGTATACTGATGTGATTGCAGTGTTTTTTCGGTGAGTGTTTGTAATGAATGAATGAATGAATGAGTGACTGACTGGCTGACAGACTAGCTGACTGACTGACTGACTGACTCACCGTTACCCTCTATCGATCTTTTAGGCTATGAAAGGCCATTGATCACGAAAATCACTAGAGCTGATTAAAGTAAGAACTAGTGAAGTTTCGATTTATGTAGTTATTCGTACAAAAGAGTCGATGTCTATTCAAATCCTCAACCTATGGGTGTATTGAAGTATGCGCTCGATTGAAACGTTATTGTTTCACTCATTTTACGTCAGTTTTGGTACAGTCCCGGAGAAATGCGCACACTCACTGTATTTACAAGTGTCAATGTCGTACAATATGTTTTTTCATTGCTGTGGCTGATGTTTGTCATTTGGAGAATGTCAAAACTGAGTAATTTCGCTGCAACACACAAATTAATGTTACATATTTTAAATACAAAGAAAATTCTAAATACGGGTTTCAATAACATTTCACATTATTGTTTGTGAATACTTACTAACCTCAGACATGTGTTTCCGAGCGATCTTGCGCTGTGCGTACGTATGGCCCATGAGATTGGGGAGGGGGGGGGGGACTCACCTCTCTCTGTGACCTTTGAACTCGTGTGTCTCTGTGCTACCTTCCTTTCACATGTGGTTCTGTACCTGTCTGTGGTAAATACGCTCGTACCTTAATGCACTATTCAGTCATCCACTCTCACTGTCTCTCTCTCCGTCTCTCTCTCTCCGTCTCTGTCTGTCTCTGTCTGCCTGTCTGTCTGTCTGTCTGTCTGTCTGTCTGTCTGTCTGTCTCTCTCTCTCCGTCTCTCTCTCTCCGTCTCTGTCTGTCTTTGTCTCTGTCTGTCTGTCTGTCTGTCTGTCTGTCTGTCTGTCTGTCTGTCTGTCTGTCTGTCTGTCTGTCTGTCTGTCTGTCTGTCTGTCTCTCTCTCTCTGCCTCAAGGGCTGAATGTAAGAAAGGCACTACTGCCTAATTCACTACTCTTGTAAAATAAAGTTCGTTCTCTCTCTCTCTCTCTCTCTCTCTCTCTCTCTCTCTCTCTCTCTCTCTCTCAGTATGTGTCTTTGTGTCTGCCTGTATGTCTGTCTGTCTGCGCGCGCGTGCGCGCACGTGTGTGTGCGTGCGCGTGCGTGCGAGTGTATGTCTTTCTGTCTTCTCTCTTTACTTTAGGCATGGTGAACACATTATTGCGTTAAAAAATCAAGGTCAGACACGGCAACTCGAGCCTGTAACACACACACACACACACACACAC
Source organism: Theodoxus fluviatilis (assembly GCA_034096865.1). Taxonomy (NCBI): domain Eukaryota; kingdom Metazoa; phylum Mollusca; class Gastropoda; order Cycloneritida; family Neritidae; genus Theodoxus; species Theodoxus fluviatilis. Next base: position 70,525 of record JAWQFJ010004362.1, on the reverse strand, counting down.
ACACACACACACACACACACAAACCCTCCAGGGAGGTATGTTTGTGTCTTTCCACCACTCAGAAAAAATTCGGTTTGCCAAAATAAAGAAAAAGAACAAAATCCTCCCGTAACCCTTCACATAAGGAAAAATTAGTAGACATCTGAGTGAACACTAGAAAGCTTTTAATGTTGAATTATTTCCAAAGTATCACACCCACGGGATGAAATCTCATAACTTGCTTTTTACCACCTTACATGGGCCGTGTGGTTTTTTTCCAGAAGGAATTGCTAGCTTGCCAAAAAAAAGTAAACCAAACCTTTCCTCACCCTCACCCGTTTTCCCATCTCCCATCCTCGCCTTCATCCCTTAAAAACTCCAAGAGTCATCCAAATTCTCGCCAAGGTCCCTTACGCACTTCCTCTTATTGCATACTTCTCGCCTTCTTTCATTTCCATATACCATCCCCGCCCCCCCCCCCCCCCCCCCCCCCAATTTTCCCTCCAACCTGTTGCCTTATTCTCCTCTACAAACCCCTCGTTCCTCGTTACATCAAACCCACCAGACCATCTTCTAGCCAAAATGAGGTTGACCCCTGACCTGCAATAAATAGCCATGACCCCAAAAAGACCCCAGGGTGCAGCAGGGGCGCCTGACTTGAGGCCCACGTGACCCCAAACTATTTACAGCAACAACATCCGGCCAACCCCGATTGCCCTCTCACGCAACCGCAGGAAACGCAATCCCAGAATGCAATGGACAAAGGTGTCGGCTGCACTTGGCCTCCTTAGTCACGTGATTGTAAATTGTTCCAGCACTGTTACTGGAGACGTTTTTCGTGTCCACTTAAACAGAGCTTACAAATGTTTTCAAATCTCACAGGTATTCCGTGTGCATTGAAAAACTATTATAGAATACTAGTTAAAAGGAGAAAATTTAAATAATGACGAGGCATCGAATGATGCCAGACACACACAGCCTTTACAATGGCGAAGACGTCTACGTGTTTTCCTTCAAACTATCCATTGATAGTTCAAGCATAGATTCCCAACTGCAAGGGTCCATGCATCTCGCAACAGCATCCGGCCCACTTTGTAAACGCAACCCGGGGTTTCTGAGTTTATCGACTCTCCGGAATACGAGATGCAACTCAAGGGGCGCAACTGCACAAACGCGCCTACGTCGCTAAAGTGCAACGTCGTGCGCGCACGCGTGTGGATTTTGATTCCTAGAACTCATTGTGTCACAGTGATCATCTCGCCACCACAATGGCACATGGTCACTGTCGCTCGAACATATGGGAGCACATCTGCCAAAATTAAGTTTCGGAGCCTGACATTTCAAACAAAATCACCAAATGATCGGATCAGATTGTAACAGCTACTGTGTGCCCACGGACACTGACTCCATCGTGAATTTGGCTTTTGCTCGCTCCGTGCTCAAGTCGAAAGTTTAAGCATGACGTGTCCATATCTGGCTGAACCAGCAGCGTCACACCCAGTTAAATTCGATTTCGTTCTGCTCCGTCCCGGTCGAACTCCTTGCTGTACCAACTCGTATTGTCCCAGCTGTCCCACTCAAGCTCTCTACTTCCCTAACCCAACCAGCCTAAATCTGTCCCATTGACTACTCTGCGCCTCTGTGTCCCAGCTTGTCTATATAGATCTCGTTGACCATTCTACATCTGTATCTCTTTGTCCCTGTTCGTTCATATCCATCTCACTCTGTCTGTCAGCACCACTTCTCTGTGCGGTCGCTGCTGCACGTCTGTTACTGTCTCTCCCCCAATTACTGTGCACTGATATGAATAACACGTTAGATCTCTCTAACTCAATGTCGCTAGGAGGCATCCGCTTTGTCTTCTTGGCACGCCAACTGGCACAACACAACAAGAGTGGCGCCCTCAGTTTGGGGTTTGTTGTGGTCAAGTCTTGCGATGCGTGCTCTTCTTGTGTTCCGGCGCTGTCCTGGGTGTCCACAGGACACTGGCAGACATCAGGCTCTAAGGATGTCACAATTTGATCCCTCGCGTGGGGAGCATCTGGAAGGGTTGGCGTGAGAGGAGTCGAGGGTGCGTCAGTGTGGTCTTCTAGTGGACAGTGGAACTGGTCAAGATAATCCGACCATTTTCTGGGAGGACTGGCGTTTTTCTACTGTCACTGTTGCTTTTGTCGTTTCTTAAGGAGGTCTATCACATTTCTGAACAGTTTCTTTATGTATTCAAGCGCAATGACCAAATCACGTAAACTTCTCATCTAGAAACCTTGCTTCCATGTGTTCAAGAAGACACACATATCCTAAAGCCAAACGATCAGGTAGATCCTATAAACATATTCAGAGCATTGCGAGGCAGTTTCACGTACATTCACTTCGAGCCATTTCAGGCTGTATTCAGGTTAAACGCACACATCTTTCAGCAGGTTGACGCTGCGAGTGTTCAGCACAGGTCAGGAGTTGTTGTGGTCGCCAGAACACGAGCATTTGCATCGCGTGAGGACGGGGAAGTACAGCGGAAGCCAGTGGCAGCCATGGCGGAGTGCGAAGTCCTGGCAGAACCAGCGCAGCAGCGGCACCTGGTGGCGGGAGCTGGGATCTTCCTGACACGTCATCCCCGACGGAAGTGAACACGAGCGGCGCACGCAGGTTCCGTCGCGCACGTAGCGCGGGAAAAAGCGCGCACCCAAGTCCCTCCACGCGCGTTTGACTGGACACCTGGTTAGCCTCCACACGAAGCGCTGCACTCGACGTCGCTCCCTGCGCGACAACTTCAGCCTGAGCTTCAGTCCACCTTCCAGTCTTGCAGAGCGCAGCAACTTCAGCCAGCTCGGCCTCCGTCCGGGGGGTAACCTCCCCCCCTTGCCACCACCCCACTCCCACCCGTCCGACCCACCTCCCCACTCCCAGGTCACCGCGGGCTGCCCGGGGACCAGGGGCGAGGAGAAGTTGTGATCCAGTCGAGGTCCAAGCAAGATGGCCGCTGCTTGCAGGTCACGTGGTTCCGGATCATGGCGTGGATCCGGGGACTCCAGCAGAGGCAGGATGGGAAGGCTGTCAGAGGGCGAGGGCAGCAGTACTAGCTCTTCTCGGCGACCCCTTTCCCCAGCCACCCCCACCAATGCACCCCCCAGCGTTCCTGACCCCCATAGGATCAGAGCCAGGGCCATGCAGGGGACGAGGAGGACACCCCCCCTCATGACGTCACGCCACCTGGAAGGAGAAGACATTTGTGTAGTATACATGGAAAATGTTGATCAAGTCAATATCATCCGTTCTGGAATCCATTTGCTTAATATCTGCAAGATCAGAGAAGGAGCCGAAAAATATGGAGAAATAGATAGTTTTCTTCTATTCGTGAAAAAACCCACTATCTTGCACGCTTGTATAAGTTCAGATGGCCAGGCATTCTGGGTTTTGGAAAACAATGGGTCTCAGATCACAATGGCGACCTTCTCGTCGCCTCCTCTCCACTCAAAAAGAGACAAGTTTCATTGCATCTTCAGCTTCTCATCATGCTGACCAGCCAGTCTTGTGATGGGGCATTTGCCCTAGGCTGTTGAGCTGTCCAGCGTTGTGGGTCACGGACACGAGTTCGCTACGAATCGTCATTTGAGTAACTCATTACCCATGGCTGTCAACCTGTTCCGACTAGTTGTGTGACTGCATACGTTGTGCATTTTGTAGATGTAGGAACTTCAAGATGTCCTTACACACATGGACATGCTATTGAGTACACACAGGCACTCAGTTTCTTCCTAGGGGCCAAGGATCAGTTCAGCCTTATCTGTTGCGGTCTGAGCCTCCAGCAGAGTGCCTCGCCTGCCGACGTACGTAGGCTGACTGTGGCATATAAAACCGTGGGTGTCTAAATATAGCCTGAACGAAGATACTTTCATTGGTCGATATTAATGTTGGAGTGCCCTCGCTTTACTGTCCAAAGACAAATATGTTCTATATATATTTTCAAACATCCATTATCTGTGATAAGATCTTTAAAGTTTGGAGGTCTTTCCTATACATTTTGGAGTATAATTGTATTACTGTTAATGTTTAGTTTCAATTCTTTTTTGTTAAAAGAGCGTTTAAACAATAGTATTATTTAACCTCTTTAAAATATCTTAGTACCAAGTATCGGCTTTACATATCCTTTTCAGGTTGATAGGCCGCTAAGCCATATTCATTGTTCCTTCCTTCCTTCGGTCCTTCCTTCCCTTCTCCTTCCTTCCTTCCTTCCTTCCTTCCTTCCTTCCTTCCTTCCTTTCTTCATTCTTCATTCATTATGTATTCATTTATTTATTCAACCCACTTAAAACGAACTCGCTTAACACGAATTTTCGGATAAGCCGAAATGATTCTGTCCACGTCCAACTACGCTCTTTATTCAACAAATTTAACTCGCTAAACACGAATTCGGATAAGACGAATCCTCGGATAACGCGAAGCGTTTTTCTGTCCCCTGAGAACGTAAACCTCGGATTAGACGAAACGTCGGAAACCTGGAAGCTTTCTGCAGCTTCCCAAATAACACATTCTCCGAGAAATAAAAAACCCACATAAAAATAAAGTCAAGGTGGCTTCACCCCAACGCTCCCAGCTGCCACCAGCTGACTTCCGGTGGCTGCAGAGGTCTGAGCGGTCCTGAATTCAGCAACAGGTCAACCTGTCAACGGACCTCTGATGTCTGCTGACAGACGTTAATTGTCTGGCACGACCGCTAGTGTCTGGTACGGCCGCTCTCCCAGGTGTTCCATCTCAATCCAGGGCCTGATTTTTTGTTGTCTCTGTGACTTCGTGTCTCGGTTAACTGATTGTCATAGACTTTTATCTTTTATTGGCATCCTCTCGTTAGAGGAGTGGCACCAAGTCAGGCCTTTTGGAATCACTTGGAAACGATAGTTCTTAATTATTGCAATGTGTGCGGGTATGAGAGGCAGTCATGGAGAGGAAAAAGCAAACTGCTCTCTAACTGAAGAGAAAAATTGATATTATTGCTGCTGCACAATCGAACCAGCGGATAACACGAAGTCAAGGATGGAAATTTCGTCTTATCCGAACCTCGGATAACACGAACCTCGGATAACACGAACCTTTTTGTACCACCCCTAGGGGTTCGGCTTATCCGGACTGCACTCTTAATCTTTCTGTGTGACTAAGAGACGTTCTATGCTTCCTTTGTAACGTCTTTCAAAACTGGAGGAACATCGTCGCTGCCTTCGAGACTCGTGATGAAGATAAAACGTCATTTGTCGTCAATGAAAAGGATGCATGTGAGTGCTTTAATGCACTTTCAGACACTGGGAAATACACGTTCTAATTTAGGTAGTCTGAGTGGGAGAGAGACTTTTGGATGGCCGTCATATTAATGGACCCAGTGTTGTATCCGATACATATACAGGCAGCGCAGAGACGTCCTGGATGGCCGTCATATTAGTGGACCCAGTGTTGTATCCGATACAGGCAGCAGAGACGTCGTTGACAAACGCTGGTACGCATTTATTCAGTGACGAGTACGCATACAACCTTGCCCACGCATCCTCAAACTCACACTGTCACATGCTTCGACTCGCTCAAACACACCGCATGGGCAAAGGATATACATGCATAATTGTTTCCCCCGCTGACGCCACCTCCACCTTACGAGCATGCAGGCAGGCCAGAGCTTGAGTGGGAAACACAAAGTCACGCCAAGAGCTCGACAAAAAGAGTGAGTGGCAGGTCGGACTCAGAACGGGCAGATCGACACGGGGATAAGAAGAGTCTGTCTGATTATCTGACAGCTGAGAGTCCAACAGCTAGGCGTCAAGCAGAAAACAGACAAACATTGACACAGACAAAAACAGCATGCTGCGAGACTCAGAATAAGCAAGGCATGCAGACAGATAGTGCAAGACTGCAGACGATAGGTGAAGACGGAGCAGAGAGAGAGAGAGAGAGAGAGAGAGAGAGAGAGAGAGAGAGAGAGAGAGGAACAGGAAGGGATAGAAGCAGAGAGAGAAAAATAGCAAAGACAGGGACATACGGAGCAATGATAGAAAAATACAGAATGGAGGCGACAACGACGACGGCAAAGCAAACTATTTTGACGGCGATTGCATGGACACTTTATGAGAAGAGGGGAAATACAAGTTGAACAGAGAGGGATAGAAAGCACGCACAGGCAGACAGGCAGACAAAAACACAGACAGACATACAGACAGACACAGACAGACAGACACAGACAGACACACAAACAGACACACAAACAGACACACAAACAGACACATAGACAGACACACAGACAGACAGACAGACAGACAGACAGACAGACAGACAGACAGACAATCAGACACACAGACAGACACATAGACAGACAGACAGACAGACAGACAGACAGACAGACACACAGATGGACGGACGGACGGACGGACGGACGGACGGACGGACGGACGGACGGACGGACAGACAGACAGACGGACAGACACAGACAAACACACAGACAAACACACAGACACACAGACAGACGGACAGACAGACACATAGACAGACGAACAGAAATACACAGAAAAACACACAAACAGACAAACAGACAGACAAACAGACAGACAGACAGACAGACACACAGATGGAAAGACACACAGACAGACACACGGACGGACGGACGGACGGACGGACGGACGGTCGGACGGACGGACGGACGGACGGACGGACAACACAGACTGACAGAAACACACACACACACACACACACGCACGCACGCACGCACGCACGCGCACAGACAGACAGACAGACAGACGAATAGATGGACGGATGAACAGAAGACCGAACCGATAGAAGTTTAGTTATGTAGCTATCTAGATACACTCGCGCAAGCAAGAACACACGCTGGCACACACCCACACACGCGCGCGCGCACACACACACACACACACATATGGACACACATAAGGGAGACAACTGAGAGCGGGACTCCCTGGGGCTGTGGCGTCGCTGAGTCGAGGTACGACACCTCGAGCCTCCACCTCGCCGCCTCCCGCAGCGCCCCTGTCAGCCCAACTACCCGGGGTGGCGCCCCGCGCCCCACGTTAATCCCCACCCGACACCCCACACTGATCCCAGCCGCCACCCCACACGCCGTCCTGTCGCCACCCCACACAGGGCACGCCGCCATCCTTAGTCCGGAGCTGACACCAAGACGTAGTGTCGGTATGGGAGGAGGAGGAGGAGGAGGAGGAGGAGGAGGAGGAGGAGGAGGAGGAGGAGGAGGAGGAGGAGGAGGAGGAGGAGGACGAGGACGAGGACGAGGCGGAGGAGCCGGAGGAGGAGGAGGAGGAGGAGGAGGAGGAGGAGGAGGAGGAGGAGGAGGAGGAGGAGGACGAGGAGGACGAGGAGGAGGAGGAGGAGGAGGACGTGGAGGAGGACGTGGAGGAGGACGAGGAGGAGAACGAGGTGGAGGACGAGGGCGAGGACGAGGAGGAGGAGCATCAAAAGGAAGAGTAAGAAAAACAGGAGGAGGAGGAGACGCAGGAGCAGGATAAGCAGGAGTAGGAGGAGCAGAAGCAGGGGCAGATAAAGGAGCACAGTCAGAATGAAAAGTACCCGGAGGAACAGGAGGAGATGCAGGACGAAGAAAGGGAGAAGGAGCAAAAACAGTAGGAAAAGTAAGAGCAATAAGAAATGGAGGAGCACGGGCGGAGAAATAGAGGAGAAGCAATAGTAAATGAAACTGCATGTAAATGCGAATGAAAAGCAGGTGCTAGGAAAGAGAAAGCAGGGGAAGAGGAGCTGAAACAACAGCCAAAGGAGAAACGACAAGAAGTGGAGGAAAAGGAGAAGGATTAGACATAGGTGAAGGAGGATCAGACATAGGAGAAGGAGGATCAGACATAGGAGAAGGAGGAATAGGAGAAGGAGGAACAGGCATAGGAGAAGGAGGAACAGACAGATGAGAAGAAGGATCAGACATAGAAGAAGGAGGAACAGACATAGGAGAAGGAGGAACAGACAGAGGAGAAGGAGGAACAGACATAGGAGAAGGAGGAACAGACAGAGGAGAAGGAGGAACAGACAGAGGAGAAGGAGGAACAGACAGAGGAGAAGGAGGAACAGACAGAGGAGAAGGAGGAACAGACAGAGGAGAAGGAGGAACAGACAGAGGAGAAGGAGGAACAGACAGAGGAGAAGGAGGAACAGACATAGGAGAAGGAGGAACAGACAGAGGAGAAGGAGGAACAGACAGAGGAGAAGGAGGAACAGACATAGGAGAAGGAGGAACAGACAGAGGAGAAGGAGAAACAGACAGAGGAGAAGGAGGAACAGACATAGGAGAAGGAGGAACAGACAGAGGAGAAGGAGGAACAGACATAGGAGAAGGAGGAACAGACAGAGGAGAAGGAGGAACAGACAGAGGAGAAGGAGGAACAGACATAGGAGAAGGAGGAACAGACATAGGAGAAGGAGGAACAGACATAGGAGAAGGAGGAACAGACATAGGAGAAGGAGGAACAGACAGAGGAGAAGGAGGAACAGACAGAGGAGAAGGAGGAACAGACATAGGAGAAGGAGGAACAGACAGAGGAGAAGGAGGAACAGACAGAGGAGAAGGAGGAACAGACACAGGAGAAGGAGGAACAGACAGAGGAGAAGGAGGAACAGACACAGGAGAAGGAGGAACAGACAGAGGAGAAGGAGGAACAGACAGAGGAGAAGGAGGAACGGACAGAGGAGAAGGAGGAACAGACATAGGAGAAGGAGGAACAGGAATAGAAGCAGGAGGAAGGGACAGAGGAGAAGCCAGGGTACGAACGAGATAAATATGGGCGGAAGCAAAACCAACAAAAGCAGTATGGGAAAAATATTAGGAGGCGGACCAGCATCAGCATAGGATGGCTGGCTGCGGAGAGGTAAAGGTATATAAACAAAGAGGCTAAGGTGCTCTTTTCGTATTGCGAGTTTCCACCCATTGATGGGTGCTCAAACCTCACACATTTACCCCTTGGTCAACGGGCTACTCAATTAATCACTCCAGCATCATTTCCACTGCCCGGGGATCGTGCAAGCAGACTGTGAATGAACGCTCCAAAGTTAAAAAGTTAGCTTTCACAATCTACCAACTCAGCCCTCACAAAGAACACAAAGGAGAAAACCACACATGAACTGTCAAGAAAATCATGGGTTGCTACTTGGAAACAGACGGATGGTGGGAAAAGAACAAAATATATGTGACATAGCGCCGCGTCTTTGCAAAGGATCGCGTGCAACTTGAATGTTCGCTTGTTTGCGTTCTCTGCAGGGGAGCAGGAAGGTGCCTTCACTGAATGCCAGGGACCCCACAAGTCAGACGATCTCTGTCAAACCTCCTGGAGGGGACCGACGCTAGGTCTGACCAACAAACCCCAAACTATGGAACAAACCACACGCACGCCATCGAGCAAACGTGAACAAACACTCTTTGAAGTTCAGATCCCCCATTACGGGGATCTAGATGAGTGGTGAAGCCATGGGTCGTGGGTGACATCGGAAGTAAAAGCACACAGACAAAGATTCATGCGTGCGGGCTTGCTTACATTATTGTACATACACCTTGCGCATCTTTGTAAATGCGCTGGGCCACAAACATGCAATCATACACGGGTTATCATTTGAAAGGACTTGTACAAATGAAGAGAGAGCGAGAGCGAGAGCGAGAGAGAGAGAGAACAAAAGTTCTCTGTAGTGTCAGTTATCCAGTCCCCACAAGGGTATCGCAACATCAACAGTCATTAATCAAACGGTAAACAGGATAATTCTTTCTGATGGCTATCGCGGTGTCACATTTCACCTGAAAGCAAAGTGGAACATGGGATCGCTGTTGTCGCCTTACATTCCGTTTCCATGAAGTTCTGCGCATGTTTACTCTTAATTGAAGTGGCTAGACGGACATATTTGCATGTCCCCAGAGCTTATATGTTACTGAACCGTGAGACAAATACACGAATGTGATCGACAATAGGTCTCTTCATGAAAAGGAGATTGGGGACACATCATCTGCGTACACTCCGGCCAACGTCGATTTTAAAAGAATTTTTAATACATGCATTAGTACGAAGAAAGATCTCATGGAAATGCAACATAGGCATGGTTTCAAGTCTGTAGTTTTGATTTTGTCTTCCTATGCCATGGTATGAACATTTCTTCGAAGAATGAGAACGATTAAGGTTAGATTATTTTTATAGATCTAAATATATGCAAAATAATTATCTATGTACATCCATTTCTGTCACTTTTTCAACAGTATACCTTATACGCCTACAAATAGTACTTCATTTCGAGATTGTGGCGTAAAGACAGAAAGCACTGAACCCAAATTTTCTCTCTTCATTAAAACATTTCTGCAGAATCTTTACAAAACTTTACAAGACAAGTTTCTCAGTTGAAGACTAAGCCTGGCTGACAAGTGGTAATGATTTTGTTTAATTCACCAATTTCGTTACAGCATGTCCAATATGTTAACGGAGCAAACATTATTGTCGATGACCACGAGTACTTGCTCTTTAGCATGAAAATGATCATGTGCAGTGATACACCACTGCGTCTATTAATTGAAGAATACAGCTACGACAGTGAAAGATTGTCAGAACAGAATTTCATCAAAATGATATTGCAAAAGTCGTCGTGGTCAAAGACTTCTTCAGATTACTAAAATACAATTGGAGAGGAACAGCAAACAAGAAACATGAATGAGCAAAGTCCTGAAACTTTATGGTATCTTTGAATTATTAGGTAAATAAGTCGACTTTTACTCGTCTTCACCGGAAATACATACATAGAGGTAAACTGTTTGCACATTGCAGAATTTGTATTCAAGTTACTGGCTCGTAAGACAAGAGGGAGAGAGTGGGGGGAAAGCCAGCGATGAAGATGGGGCAAAATGTCCCCTTTTTGGGCAGTGCGTAGCTACCGGGCCAGAAAGGAGCTCGTCCGTTTATTTGAAGAACCTGGATCGAACAGTGAGAAAATCCTTCTGCTTTCCATGCAAATAGTGTACTTGAAAACGATGGCGGTTCACACATTTGGGTCTTCACGCGTTCACACACACACACACACACACACACACACACACACACACACACACACACACACACACACACACACACACACACACACACACACACACACACACACAAAAGTTCATATGGTTTCATTAACTACCTTCCTTCACAGCCAAATCAACTCCAGATGCTCCTGTTGCAAGACGTCAAAAATTGAGCCCATGAACATAAGGGGAATCTGGATAATTATACAAGCACCAACACCATTGACGCTTCAGTAGAAACCGTTACATTTTAAATCACACTCTGGCATTCTTTCCTTTTCTTTCTGAGTCGCTCAGAATCATAACTAAAATAATATTATGAATGAAATAATACTCAAGAAAAATGAATGACAGTTCATGAACGGCTTTCCATTCTGGTTAGACTGAGCCGAATCATAGCATTTCACAAATGTGATTTTAGAATCGGATGGTTACAGGAATAAATACTTCTTTAAATCATTATGCCCAAACACTTAATTCTAATAGACGACGAAGGAAGTGTCCATTAATCAGTTTCTTCAGATAATTTGAACATTTGTTAAAAATGATTTCGACGTTGGGAAAGGAAGTGTTCAGAAGAAACCAAAGTGGGACGACTCAAAATCGCGTGCCTTAAACGGCGGTTGCTATCTCTGGAAATTAGAGATCGCAGCCTATCTTTGTCTCATTGCTAACGTCTCCATTCAATGCCCCAACGCGAACTTAAGCTGCTGTTGAACTGCTAAGAGCGCTCTGGAGGCTGTCGATTGAAGCGAACGTTTTTGGAGACCGAAGGTCGTGAATGCGACAGTTGCATGCTTGAGCAAGGCGCACTACGCACACTGTTTCTCCCCACCCAGGAGGACAGCGATGAAATAGTCGGCCAATGATATAATATATGCAGCCCGCCATCCTCAGGTTGGTTGCTTGTGTCACAGAAAGTCGAGATTGAGCTGCAACAACAATTACATTGGCCTGATAATCGGACTTTACAAGTATGCGGTTTGAGTCCCATACATTGTAATGCACTTATCTTTAAAAAAAGTAGTTTCCCTTGAATGCCACGATGACGGTGAAGTAGCTTTGACATTATCGACGGATGGATAGATGTTACAGGCCATCATCCTTTGTAGGCTTATCAAGATCATTGATCACAAAAAATCTTCAGAGTTGGTTAGGTTAAGAGCAAGACGTCGCGATTTCCCTAGTAATATGCCTCTTATGAAACGCGTAGGGAGATCGAGAGTGTTTGGTCAATTCTTACCCCCAACCTACACGGCTACAGAGGGAAACGCTAGAGATCAAACAATGATGTCCAAGCCATGCATGAAGAGGCAATATCACTACAGCCCGTTGTGAAATTGACATAACGAAACATTCGATTCCGAAGTGCATCATTACAAGCAACGCCTTCGCTACAAATCTCTGTGAATCCCAAAATGTATATGTGGATAATCTCAATACTTTCCTTGCGTTCGAATGATACGAGCTACTTCAACTCATCATTGACAGATTCTGTCTCACGACACCCTTCCTTTCCGCGCCACCGCCTGCCTATCCCAACGCCTGTCGCATCGCTGTGAAAGAGAGGTGGACCTTGAGACATGTGACGAGGAGAAAATACACTGACCAGACTGTATTGGAATCTCTTTACTCGCCATCCAAAGTGGCCCTGGTATCTCAGGGAACTGATTACTGCCCTACAACAGGATGTCATCCGCACGCCTTGCATTTTGATTACTCTGCAGAGTGCCTTATCTCAACCGCCTAGAGAGATCAGGCGGCTGATCGCAATGCACTGACAACCGGACAACACTGATTGAAGATTTGGACTTACATATATGACGTAAACAGAGAAATAGTACAACAGGGTACGCAGTAACACAATCACTCTACAAGTATTGATGATAAAACATGAACACAATTTTGGACTCATAGGTGGATACAATTATTGGAAGGATGTGATGTTTATGTATGAAGAGAGGATTGCATGTAGAATATTAAAACAACAGTGAATTCATGTATAAAGCAGAATGGATTACTCCAAAAGTATTCATGGTGATACGTGTGCATATATTATTGGACTGATGGTGGACAGAATCGTTGACAGCAATTAATGTGCACACACATATGAGTAGACATGTCAAACGAGAGTGTACATAAATGACAGGGATTGCTCCAGACGTGCATAGCTCACGTTGTCGTACAGCCAACAACGACTGGAGATTGTAAGACGGATTACAAGTGGGGTTCATTGGAAGGACGCATGATCTAGACGAGCGGCATTTACACGAGGCCACTGGGGCTGAAATGGTCGTTGTTGCCAACATTTCCGGACACTGTACCTGAGGTACTCTGTCCGATCGGACAGAGTAACTCAGTTTGAAATCTCGGCATTTGAACGAGAACGAGACCGCACCCGCCACTCCGCCTGACTGACTTCGCACGCCCGAGGAGTCATGCTAAGATCCGGCCGCGTTAATGTATCTGCGTTTTGTGACAAACGTCTTGCTCGGCGGTACTGTACTCCATGCATCTTAACGGTCCGCGTGATTCGGGTGTAATCTTAAGCTAAACGACGTTTATTGGCGCTGCTGAAATGGTGGAAGTCGGAAACATTCGGAACGTCGTTTAGCTGAATCACCCGAATCACGCGGACCGTTAAGGTGCATGGAGTACAGTACCGCCGAGCAAGACGTTTGTCACAAAACGCAGATACATCAACGCGGCCGGATCTTAGCATAACTCCCCGGGCGTGCCAAGTCAGTCAGGCGGAGTGGCGGGTGCGATCTGAGCTGAGTGCTATCATCGGTATGTCACGTGACTGTAAGGACGAGATTTCAAACTGAGGTACTCTGTCCGATCGGACAGAGTACCTCAGGTACAGTGTCCGGAAATGTTGGCAACGACGACCATTTCATCGCCGCTGGGAGAGAAAGCGACGGGAAAGAGGCCTTGACAGGGGTGCTGTGCTAAACACGTACCTGACAAGGTGTACCTGTTGCCGTATATGCAAGTACATGCGGTGGTGTGTTTAACTGTTCCTATGTTAACGTGAGAGCGAGCCTTCATGCTGGGTACACATGGCGCTGGGCATGAAAACACTTCAGCATCTGGTAGTTCGAATAACACGTGTGAACACTCGGCAATACAAACATGTACATGTATGTGTGAACGCACGCCGCAGTATGATCATGTGGCCGTGAATATATGCAGCATTGTGAACATTTGGTATCGTCAGCACATACGGTGCAAATAGGTCGGTTTGTGAGCGCTTGGCAATATGAACATGTATGTGTGAAAACACGTGGCGGTGTGAACGTAGAATCGTCAAGACTTTGCGGTACAAACACAAGCTTGAACACTTGGCAAAATGCGCGTGTTTAAACGTGTAGCATACGTGACGCGTTTGTTACGTACAGAATTTCATAATGTTTTAAGCACAGTAATCTGGATGAAATTCTGTACTTAGATATCTGAATGAATGTGGTTAGTTGGCCTCAGTAGACTGGATGGAAACTGATCATAACTGGTTATGAGTAGAAATATGTATAGCTGCATGCATGGACAGCTTGGCTGATTGATAATTAGGCCAAAGTGTGAATATTGCTTATGCTTGCTGGAGTGAGTTGTTTTTCAGCAAATTATTTTAAACTTTTGAATTTGCTGCATTGAGCTGTATTTGTGTCATTCTGCATTCAGCTCTTGAATCAGCAAGATGTTTTGATAGACTGGGCTCCAGAGCAAAGACTAGCAGCAAAATGACTAAGCTAGCGGGATGGTTTTGAACAGTGGATGTCCATATTCAAAGGTATTGATTGTTTTATTATTATATTTTGGTAAACATCTCCTAATTGTATTATTTTACTTTTCTTGGAAGATGTTGGGTGAGAATCTTTTTGGACTTCATGAGTACTACTGTGCTAGGTTGTACAGTTTAGGAACAAGTTCTTTTTGCTAAATTACAAATGTCTACTTTGGAAACTATTGGTCTTTTGAATCAAATATTAATTTAGTGGAATAATTCTTGTTCATCATTCTCATTCGTTTGTTGTAAATGTAATCTATGTTATGTGTTATCCCTAAAGGTCAGATAATTTCTCTGAGTGAAAAGTTGAGGAAAGTTCCATACAGGCAGAAGTTTAAGAAGACTGAATCAGAATCGAGAAATGTGAAGGGGGAATAGTTATTTATACTGTGTTGTATGTCAGCCACGGTGAAGATGCTGATAGCCGTACGACCACCAGATCGACGCCTGCATCACCTGGAGTGTCCGTGTCCGTGAGAGCTGAAGATGAGGACGTGCCTTGAACGTGGAGTGGGTCTGAACGTGGGGCTCATGGAAGCAGTGACGACTGCTAGGAATTGAAACTAAAGTGCACTAACTGAGAACTGAAACTGGACTACGTTCGATAAGGTGAAGACGTTCTTATTATCTCCCCCCTGTGATGGAACTAACAGTTTGAAGCAGAGACGGACTCTATCCCCTATGTGTTTGTGTTGTTCGTCTTGTCCGGCCGTGTTTGTCTATCATCCTTATCATATAAAGTTAGTCTGAGCTCGACTATTTGAAACACAAGTTTGTGAAATCTGACTCAATGTTTTGACTTTATTCTTTTGTATAATAAATAGTGACCCTTGGTATTCACTGTTTTTCCTTTGCCTGAGTGGTGAAAGCGATGTTATTATCTTCTCCCTCGTCTAGGCTTTTACTGGCAAAATTTACTAGGAAAACGGTTGTAAATGCGTTATAACTGCAACACCTACCTCACGCACTGCAGTCGGGGAAATCTGCACGCAGCCAGATGAACGAGATTCCTGCAGTCAGACTCCAGACTGGAAGGTGGGTGCCAGAGTGTCGACTCCAAGACTCCAAGGGTTTAGGAAGCCTTGTGCAACAACTTGAGATGCTTCCTCTCTGATGGGGGAGACCTGTCTGGTCAGAAACGACGCAATGGGACACTCCAGCAGAGGTGAGGGAAGTTGGGACTGCCAAGAAGTAGTGCGAGGTCGAGGTGAGAGCACGGAACAGGCACTGCTTATCCGGTAGTGGTGCCACCTCGTGTGATGGACAGTCTCGCTCGTAGACGCCAAACTCCCAGACTGGCCATGTCAGTAGCTGTGCTCGGAGTGTCTGCTCATGTGACTGAGTTTGCTTCACAGCCTAGACACGATGAGTGTTGTCCGTAAAGTTTTCAACATCACCTTGTTCCCATCTCTCTCTCTCTCTCTCTCTCTCTCTCTCTCTCTCTCTCTCTCTCTCTCTCTCTCTCTCTCTCTCTCTCCAGCCTATTGATCACTCGATCTCCTTCCCAACAGGTGACTTCCAGGAATTTCCAGGTTGCACTGCAGATACTACGTAGCACCTGCTAGTCTGTGCGGTTGAACGAAAACCACGACCACCTGGAGAGGAACTTTTTCACAGGGATCATGAGTGGCAGGCAATCTTGTGTCAAAGTGAGCCTCTGGTCACGATGTCATGGATCACTTGGGACGACATGGTCGGGCGAAGGAGGAGAGCGGGATGAAGAAAAGATGTTCCCTAGGGCTGCTAAGTAGACTTGTGTCTACATTCAAATCCACGGTTAAGAACTTGAGGCAGTCATTAGCTGCACAGCAGGGCAACCACCCTATCACAATCCAAGCAAGTTGGAAAAGATTAAGCAAGTACGTTGTAGTCCTATTTCCAGAATCTTCACGATCACAAACACGTTCGGCGACACAAACGAGTGTGGATGACGATGTCCCAGATAATGGTGGCTGGCACTCGCAGAGATGCCAGACACTGACAGGTGAGACGCTGTCTCCGAGATGTAACACTCTGATATGTCACGCAGAAGCTTGGCACTGCTGCAGACTCGGACAACGGCAGCACGTCTCCCAAAACTTGTGACGAGCTGATAACTGTCTGTGACGAATGGAGGAGCAGTGGGTGACAAGCGGTGAGCTCTGTCACAAGTAGTGATCTCTCTGTCACAAGTAGTGAGGTCTCTGTCACAAGTAGTGAGGTCTCTCTCACAAGTAGTAAACTCTCTGTCGCAAGTAGTGAGCTCTTTGTCACAAGTAGTAAACTCTCTGTCACAAGTAGTGAGCTCTCTATTACAAATAGCGAGCTCTCTGTCACAAGTAGTGAGCTCTCTGTCACAAGTAGTGAGCTCTCTGTCACAAGTAGTGAGCTCTCTGTCACAAGTAGTGAGCTCTCTGTCACAAGTAGTGAGCTCTCTGTCACAAGTAGTGAGCTCTCTGTCACAAGTAGTGAGCTCTCTGTCACAAGTAGTGAGCTCTCACTCACAAGTAGTGAGCTCTCTGTCACAAGTAGTGAGCTCTCTGTCACAAGTAGTGAGCTCTCTGTCACAATTGAGCTCTCACTCACAAGTAGTGAGCTCTCTGTGACATGTAGTGAACTCTCTGGATGAACTGCGACAAGCGGGTGAACAGCCTGTAACACGCAGGCGGGTGAGCTATTCGCTGGAGGGGTTTTAAACGGCAGCGTGAGTTGTCCGTGGCGACTGGGAAACTCCGCAAGGGCTGACTGACTGACGACTGACTGACTGACTGTCTTACTGACTGACGACTGACTACTGACTGACTGACTGACAACTGTCTGTCTGTCTGACCGACTGTCTGCCTGCCTGCCTGACTGACTGACTGACTGACTGACTGACTGACTTACTGACTATTTGGATCAATGCCCAAGTGGAGAGGCTGGGTGCCGGTTCTCTACAGGAAAGACGGAAGCAGCTGTCTCTCAGTCTGCAGTCACCGTGTAGAAGAATACGACTGAGATGAGGACACGGGACGAGAAGAGACGCCAGACAGCCAGGGGGGCAGCCCTGCCTTTTATCCAGGCCGCACAGCCAGCCCGCAGCCTGGAGCAGGGAGCGCGACCAGAGCTGGGGGAGGAGACGGGGGGAGGTGAAGGAAGGGGGGAGGGGGACTTAGGTCGGTGGGCCTTGGCGAGAGGGCGGTGGGGACAGACAGACAGGCAGGACAGGCAGAGAAAGAGAGAGGAGGGCAGGCAGGTAGAGCAGGAAGGAGGTAGACGGACATAGGGTAGAGGTGTGTGTGTGTGTGTGTGTGTGTGTGTGTGTGTGGAGAGAGAGAGAGAGAGAGAGAGAGAGAGAGAGAGAGATTTGTTTATTTCGGCCGACGACCCGTCAAGACAGTATAATTCACATGTATGTACATATGCAAAAAATAGAACATGTTATGTACAAGTTTAAAACCAGAGAGAGAGAGAGAGAGAGAACAAGAGAGAGAAAAAACAAGAGAGAGAGAAAACAAGAGAGACAGCGCGCGCGCACACACACACACACACGCACCACACACACACACACACACACACACACACACACACACGCACACACCACACACACACACGCACCACACACACACACACACACACACACACACACACACACACACACGCAAGCACGCAATCACGCGCACACACACACGCACAAACACAGATGCATAAACAGCGGTATGGCAGGACGACAGGTGGAGAGCGAGTAAGACTGAGAAGAAGAGCCAGACTGACAGGAGGGCAGCTGCGCGTTGCATATGGCGGGCGACCCGGAGTGCCCTATACAACGGGCGGCGAGTATGCAGGCAGGCGGGGCACCAAACAAGTAGGAAGAGCGGCAGGCAGTAGGCACGGATTGGATGGGGAGACATGTAGGTAGGCAGTAGACACGGCGGGGTGGGTGGGGAGACATGCAGGTAGACAGTAGACACGGCGGGGTGGGTGGGGAGACATGCAGGTAGACAGTAGACACGGCGGGGTGGGTGGGGAGACATGCAGGTAGACAGTAGACACGGGGTGGATGGAGAGACATGCATGTAGACAGTAGGCACGGATTGGATGGGGAGACATGCAGGTAGGCAGTAGGCACGGATTGGATGGGGAGACATGCAGGTAGACAGTAGACACGGCGGGGTGGGTGGGGAGACATACAGGTAGACAGTAGACACGGCGGGGTGGGTGGGGTGACATACAGGTAGACAGTATACACGGACGTGGGTGGATGGAGAGACATGCATGTAGACAGTAGGCACGGATTGGATGGGGAGACATGCAGGTAGGCAGTAGGCACGGATTGGATGGGGAGACATGCAGGTAGACAGTAGACACGGCGGGATGGGTGGGGAGACATACAGAGGTAGAACAGTAGACACGGACGGGGTGAGTGGGGAGACATACACAGGTAGGACAGTAGACACGGCGGGGTGGGTTGGGGAGGACATACAGGTAGACAGTAGACACGGTGGGGTGGGTGGGGAGACATACAGGTAGACAGTAGACACGGCGGGGTGGGTGGGGAGACATACAGGTAGACAGTAGACACGGCGGGGTGGGTGGGGAGACATACAGGTAGACAGTAGACACGGCGGGATGGGTGGGGAGACATACAGGTACACAGTAGACACGGGGTGGATGGAGAGACATACATGTAGGCAGTAGACACGGGGTGGATGGAGAGACATGCAGGTAGGCAGTAGACACGGGGCGGATGGGGAGACATGCAGGTAGGCAGTAGACATGGGATGGATGGGGAGACATACAGATAGGCAGTAGACACGGGGTGGATGGGGAGACATGCAGGTAGGCAGTAGACACGGGGTGGATGGGGAGACATGCAGGTAGACAGTAGGCACGAATTGGATGGGGAGACATGCGGGTAGGCAGTAGACACGGATTGGATGGGGAGACATGCAGGTAGGCAGTAGACACGGGGTGGATGGGGAGACATGCAGGTAAGCAGTAGACACGGATTGGATGGGGAGACATGCAGGTAGGCAGTAGACACGGGGTGGATGGGGAGACATGCAGATAGGCAGTAGACACGGGGTGGATGGGGAGACATACAGGTAGGCAGTAGACACGGGGTGGATGGGGAGACATGCAGGTAGACAGTAGACATGGGATGGATGGGGAGACATGCAGGTAGGCAGTAGACACGTGGTGGATGGGGAGACATGCAGGTAGACAGTAGACAGGGGGTGGATGGGGAGACATGCAGGTAGACAGTAGACATGGGGTGGATGGGGAGACATGCAGGTAGGCAGTAGACACGGGGTGGATGGGGAGACATGCAGGTAGACAGTAGACACGGGGTGGATGGGGAGACATGCAGGTAGACAGTAGACACGGATTGGATGGGGAGACATGCAGGTAGGCAGTAGACACGGGGTGGGTGGGGAGACATACAGGTAGACAGTAGACACGGGGTGGATGGGGAGACATGCAGGTAGACAGTAGACAGGGGGTGGATGGGGAGACATGCAGGTAGACAGTAGACATGGGGTGGATGGGGAGACATGCAGGTAGGCAGTAGACACGGGGTGGATGGGGAGACATGCAGGTAGACAGTAGACACGGGGTGGATGGGGAGACATGCAGGTAGACAGTAGACACGGGGTGGATGGGGAGACATGCAGGTAGGCAGTAGACACGGGGTGGATGGAGAGACATGCAGGTAGACAGTAGACATGGGGTTGATGGGAAGACATGCAGGTAGGCAGTAGACACGGGGTGGATGGGGAGACATGCAGGTAGGCAGTAGACACGGGGTGGATGGGGAGACATACAGGTAGACAGTAGACACGGGGTGGATGGGGAGACATGCAGGTAGACAGTAGACACGGGGTGGATGGGAGAGACATGCAGGTAGGCAGTAGACATGGGGTGGATGGGGAGACATACAGGTAGGCAGTAGACACGGGGTGGATGGGGAGACATGCAGGTAGACAGTAGACACGGGGTTGCTGGGAAGACATGCAGGTAGGCAGTAGACATGGGGTGGATGGGGAGACATACAGGTAGGCAGTAGACACGGGGTGGATGGGGAGACATGCAGGTAGGCAGTAGACACGGCGGGGTGGGTGGGGAGACATGCAGGTAGACAGTAGACACGGGGTGGATGGGGAGACATGCAGGTAGGCAGTAGACACGGGGTGGATGGGGAGACATGCAGGTAGGTAGACAGTGAGAGCATGCGAGCAGGGGTGGATGGGGAGACATGCAGGTAGATAGTAGACATGGGGTGGATGAGGAGACATGCAGGTAGGCAGTAGACATGGGGTGGATGAGGAGACATGCAGGTAGGCAGTAGACATGGGGTGGATGGGGAGACATGCAGGTAGGCAGTAGACATGGGGTGGATGGGGAGACATGCAGGTAGGCAGTAGACACGGGGTGGATGGGGAGACATGCAGGTAGACAGTAGACATGGGGTGGATGGGGAGACATGCAGGTAGGCACTAGACACGGGGTGGGTGGGGAGACATGTAGGTAGACAGTAGACACGGGGTGGATGGGGAGACATGCAGGTAGACAGTAGACATGGGGTGGATGGGGAGACATGCAGGTAGGCAGTAGACATGGGGTGGATGGGGAGACATGCAGGTAGGCAGTAGACATGGGGTGGATGGGGAGACATGCAGGTAGGCAGTAGACACGGGGTGGATGGGGAGACATGCAGGTAGGCAGTAGACACGGGGTGGATGGGGAGACATGCAGGTAGGCAGTAGACATGGGTGGATGGGAGACATGCAGGTAGGCAGTAGACATGGGGTGGATGGGGAGACATGCAGGTAGGCAGTAGACATGGGGTGGATGGGGAGACATACAGGTAGGCAGTAGACACGGGGTGGATGGAGAGACATGCAGTCAGGCAGTAGATACCGGGTGGATGGGGTGACATGCAGATAGGCAGTAGACACGGGGTGGATGGAGAGACATGCAGGTAGGCAGTAGACACGGGGTTGATGGGGAGACATGCAGGTATACAGTAGACACGGGGTGGATGGAGAGACATACAGGTAGGCAGTAGACACTGGATGGATGGGGAGACATGCAGATAGGCAGTAGACACTGGGTGGATGGGGAGACATGCAGGTAGGCAGACAGACGAGAGAGGTGAAAAGGGTGACATACAGTTAAGCAGTAGACAAAGGGATGGAAGAGGAAACATAAAGGTAGGCAGTAGACAGAGGGGTGGAAGAGGAAACATACAGTTAGGCAGTAGGCAGAGGGGTGGAAGAGAAAACATACAGGTAGGCAGTAGACAGAGGGGTGGAAGAGGAAACATACAGGTAGGCAGTAGACAGAGGGGTGGAAGAGGAAACATACAGTTAGGCAGTAGACAGAGGTTTGGAAGAGGAAACATACAGTTAGGCAGTAGACAGAGGGGTGGAAGAGGAAACATACAGGTGGGCAGACGGATGAGAGTGGTGGACGGGAAAACAGGCAGGTAGGCAGATATACGCGAGGGTTGGAAGAGGAAACATACAGGTAGACAGTAGACAGAGGGGTGGAAGGTAGGCAGACAGACGAGAGAGGAAGGAAACAAGAAGACAGGCAGAGGAGCACAAAGTGAAATCGACAGAAACGAGTTAGACACAAGGTAAAGATTCCGCGATCTGTTATTCTGTCAGGAAGAGGAAGTTAAGCAGGTTATGTTGAGAGGTACCTACCTATACATGCACAGCAAAAACGTACTTACAGACACAAACATTGATACACAGAAACAAACACACACATACACACGTGCGCGCGCGCACACACACACATGCACGAGCATGCGCATGCGCACAGGCACACGCACGAGCATGCGCACGTGCGCACACGCGGGTGCACACGCGCGCACACACACACAAACACGCGCGTTCGCACATCAGCAGGCTGGAAGGGAGAAGCAGGAGGAGACATACAGGGGAATGTGCGATGGCAGTACACAAGTACCGAGACGAAGGGAAGAGACGAAAGTGAAGAGGAAGGTAGAGTCCATTCTGTGAACCCGAGTCAGTATTGACTCTGGCACAGTTCGCAATGAATGAGTAATAGACTTGACCCTTCGCATTACAGCATTGCGCCAAAAATAGTTCGATCTGATACTATTTTTTCCTCCACGTTTTACAGAAATCATTCAGATTGTCAAAACTTGTTTCCGTTTCAACGCCCAAAAATTTCTATTTTATACGAACATGAACTCTTCTATTATAGCCCTCAACAAAAGTAATTACGTATTTTTCTGTGCGAAATAGTCTTAGAACTCACTTTAACGGCGTATGTCAGGGCGCAGATCGGCTATCCCACAAGCCTCTTGTGTGACCCTCATTTGAAATTTTCAGACGAAATCCTTCCATCACATGATGTCAACTGCGATAGAGACTGTTTCGCCGGAAGGCGAAGTCTCTAGTGGACTAGAATGGGTCGAGTCTGCACCGTAAAGTGTAACAAGGAGTGAAGTCGATGGCAAACTGAAAAGATAGATAGCGGTGTTGACAGTAAGGAAGGAATAAGAAGACTAAAGAATAAGAAGAAGAAAGAGAAGAAGAAGCAAAAAAAGAGAGAAGAAAGAGATAGAAGGAGAGCAAGAAAGACAGAGAACGCGCAAGAGAAGAAGAGGAAGAAGAAGGCAAGAAGCAAGGAAGAAGAAGGAGCAGAAGAAGAGGAAGCAAGGAGGAAGCAAGGAGCAAGAAGAGAAAGAGAAGGAAGAAGGAAGAAGAAAGAAAGAAGATTAGGAAGGAAGAGAGAAGAAGGCAATAGAAAAGCAGGGAAGAAGGAACCAAGAAGATAGGAAGAAGAACGAAGAAGCAGGAGGAGAAGAGGAGAAGAAGGATAAGAAAGGAAGCTCACAGATAAGAAGACGAGAAGGAAAAGTAAGAAGGAAGAAGAAAAGGAAAGCAAGGAGGAAGAAAGGAGGAAGAAGAGAGAAAAAGAGGAAGAAGGAAGAAGAAGGAAGAAGAAGGAGAAGAAAGGAAGAAGAAGGAAGAAGAAGGAAGAAAAAAGGAGAAGAAAGGAGAAGAAAGAAGAAGAAAGGAGAAGAAAGGAGAAGAAAGGAGAAGAAAGGAGAAGAAAGGAGAAGAAAGGGGAAGAAGGAGGAAGAAGGAGGAAGAAGGAGGAAGAAGGAGGAAGAAGGAGGAAGAAGAAGGAAGAAGAAAGAAGAAGAAGGAAGAAGAAGAAAGAAGAAGGAAGAAGAAGGAAGAAGAAAGAAGAAGAAGGAAGAAGAAGGAAGAAGAAGGAAGAAGAAGGAAGAAGAAGAAAGAAGAAGGAAGAAGAAGAAAGAAGAAGAAAGAAGAAGAAAGAAGAAGAAAGAAGAAGAAAGAAGAAGGAAGAAGAAAAAAGAAGAAGAAGAAAGAAGAAGAAAGAAGAAGAAAGAAGAAGGAAGAAGAAGAAAGAAGAAGGAGAAGGAGAAGGAGAAGAAGAAGCGGAAACTGAGGGTTGTTAAGGTGGAGGAGAAGATGAGGAGAGTGAACATTGTAATTGGGTGTTAAGAACTTTGCGGTGGAAGTTCTACGTTTGCTTGTTTACACAGAAAGGTCCGTTCCAACAGTTGAAAAGCTTGGCTCATTCCAAAATGTCGAGTGGGAAATTCACATGCATCTCACGTGTCGTCAGCGTCGGCTGCGTTACGGGTTACGATTTGCAAGGAAATGCTCTCTCTCTCTCTCTCTCTCTCTCTCTCTCTCTCTCTCTCTCTCTCTCTCTCTCTCTCTCTCTCTCTCTCTCTCTCTCTCTTTCTCTCTCTCTCTCTCTCGCTCTTTCTCTCTCTCTATATATATCTCTCTCTCTCCCCATCTCTCTTTCTCTTTCTCACACACTCTCTCTATCTCTCTCTCCATCTCTCCCTCTCTTTCTCTCCTTCTCTGTCTCTCTCTCACGTTTTCTGTCTGTCTGTCTTTTCCCGTATCTCTGTGTTTGTCTCTCATTATATATATATATATCTCTCTCTCTCTCTCCGTCTCTCTCTGTGTCTGTGTGTCTCTCTTTATCTCTCTATGTGTCTATGTCAACGGGTTGTATTCCTCGGGACGAATCGTAAAGTCAGGGGTTCCACAAGGCTCAATTTTAGGTCCATTGCTCTTCAGCTTGTATATCAATGATCTACCATTGAGTATATAAAATGAAAGTATCAAATGCACTATGTTTGCAGATGACACCATTATCAGCGTAAGCGACAGAAGCATAAATTCCATCCAATAATGTGTTTCTCAAATATAATTTTTTAACCCCTCAAAACCAAGTGCTGATCCTACTACAAGCAACAACGTCACGACAACCCTGTGGTTTGAAAAAAAATTTTGTGGGTGGGTTCTGGTGTTTTTGTTGTTGTTTTTGTGGGGGTGGAGGAGGGAGGGTTTTGGTTTGATGGGGGGGGGGGAGGGGGGGGGGGTTTTTGTGTGGTTTTTGGTTTTTTTTTTAAACAATTATTTTTTGTTTTTTTTGGGGGGGGGGTGTTTTTTTTTTTTTTTTTTTTTTTTTAAAGTTAAAAAAAAAAAATGGGGTTTTTTTTTTTTGTTTTTGGTTTTTTGTGGTTGGTGTTGTTTTTTTGATTAAAAAATTTTTGGGGGGGGGGGTGTTTTTTTTTTTTTTTTTTTTTGGGGGGGGGGGGGGGGGCAAAAAAAAGGGGGGGTTTTTTTTTGTTTCCTTAACTGCAACCTTTCTGAAATGATCAGGGAGCCAGAACAAGTGATACTATTGGTGATAACACTACTTTGGAACAATATTCAATCCTTTGCAACTATTGCTAGAACAGTTTCCTGCTCTCTAACTAGCATGGGCAACCCGATGCATGCCAGGTTTTTTTCACGACACTAATTCTTCCCTCCCCATCGCCTCCCCAGCCCATCCTCTCCCCTACCTAACCTCGTTCTCCATTGCCTCTGTGACACCCTCCTCCTCCTTCTACTCCTCTCGCCCTCTTCCTCAACCTCCCCTTGTTCCTGCCCCGCCCAACCCTCCTTACACCCCTCACCCCGCTTACCCACCACCACACCCTTTCGTCCTCCCGGCTGGGCCTCACTCTCACGCTACAAGCCTCTCCGTTCCCGTTTGTCCCGTCCACACGTCCCCCTACATTTCCTTCTCCCCCGTATATTTCCACTCTTTCGTTTCTCTCAATCTGTCACCTCACAATTCCCGCCTCTTCGCCGTTTCCCGTTCTCTGCGTCCTCCCGTATCGCAGGCTCCTCGTCGCCCACTCATGAGTTCGAGGCCCCTCCAACACATCGCTCCCACCCCTCCTTCCCCCCCTTCCATTTCCTTTACCTTCGTCCACGCGAAGTTTCCCCCTGTCTCCCCGCTTCAGCACTCTCCCATGCCATCCCTTGCCTCCTCGTTGCACTTCATTGCCCCCATCCCAACCACTTCTGCCTGAATTCCATCTTCTTCCTCTTTCAGTCCTCCCCCATCTTACAGTTTCGCCTCCATTCCTGCCCACTGCCTTCTTTCTCTACATATCTCTCCCTCTCCTCTTCTACTCCCCTCACCCGGAGATCCGCTTCTCCTTCTGTCCCTTCCCATTCATTTGTCCTTGGCACGATCCTACCTCATTCGCTCCACCTTGCAGCTATTCTCCGTTCGTCTGTCTTCTCTCATGCTATCCCCCATATTAAATTTTGCATCTGTTGTATGGGATGGCTCCATGGCAGTGCACTTGAACAAGATTAAATCACTGTACAGACGAGCTGCCAAGCTTATTATTTCCGACTCAACATTGTCTACGGATGAAAAGATCAGAAATCTTGGCTTACTACCCTTCCAAAAACACCTCGTCCTCAATAAATGCATCCTTATGCACAAAATTGCTCATTCACGAGCACCGAAGTATCTTACTGATCTCTTCATTCGTCCCCAAACAAGCCATTCACTATCTCGCAACACGTTCATTCTACCACAACCTAGAGTAGACATTTTCAAAGGCAGTATTACATATTCAGGTGTTATGATATGGAATACACTCCCATTGCACCTAAGGAACAATACTTCCATGAAGTCTTTTAAAGCATCCATACGTGATTATCTATTCAGATGATCTCACTGTTGTCGCCTGTACATATGACACGTATTTGCTTGAACTTGAAGATTCACTGAGCTGACAGTTGTCAAAGGCATCTACTAAAATCTTTGTCATTGTTGATCACATTCTTCATCTTACCAACTGTTGTACATAGATTAGCTACTGTGTACTTTTTCTTATCTATCCATGTTTTCATTTCTTTATGAGCAAGGACAATTTGTAAGATAGGCAGAAATGCCTAAAATTTTATCCTTGATGAATAAAAACCGCTGGCGCTGAACCTCCAGGTTTTGGCATATAAAAAGATCGGGTTCGAACCCGCAACCTCTCGAGAAAAGAGGGGGGGGGGGGGGGGGAAACCAAAAACAACAACAACAACAACAACAACAAACAGGTCGGGTTCGAACCCGCAACCTCTCGAAAAAAGAGGGGGAAAAAAGTTTCGGCGCGGATTGGAACCCGTTCACGCATGACCTAACAAAACAATAGTCCAACGCTCTTCCAGGTGAGCTATTCAGGAACTGACATGAATAGGTGTTTGTGAAGCAATTATAACGTTGTTTCCGCAAACCCCATAGGTTCGTATTTTTCACTGTAAATTGTAGACAAATGGATGATAGTTCATGAAATTTGAGTGGTCTTGTACATTTTAGGATACTCAAGGTCTATATCTGCCAAGTTTAATTAATATCGATTCACTGCCATTAGGCCACGCGAACAGAACTTGGTAGTGTAGGCCTACTCTATTGCACTGAGACGGAGTGGCTGTTCTAAGAGTCGGACCAGCCGCGCGGGTGGAGACACCGATTTGAATGTAAAACGGTAATTTTTTAAGCAAAGGCGATTTTTTTTCTGGGGAGGATCACGAAAACTATTTATGTAACTGGTGAGCGCTCGTACAGCGTGGGAGAAACGCTGCTGGCGACGGGAGTGAAGGAAAAGGCGAAATATCGCCATTCCGTCAAGGGACATTTTAGGGGGGTGTTTTCGAGTTTACGACCTAAAAAAGTCACTTTTTTTTCAAACCTTGATTCTGAAAATTTAATACGTTCAATCGCACCTAACTTCCAGTAAGTGTGCAAAATGTCAAAGAAATCCGTCCAGTAGTTTTTGAGATATCAGCCGTTAAGTCGGGACAGACACACAGACAGACACACAGACAGAAAAAGCTGTGAGGACCTCCAGTAAACCTGGAGGGATAAAGAATCAATCAATCAATCAATCAATCAATCAATCAATCAATCAATCAATCAATCAATCAATCAATCAATCAATCAATCAATCAATCAATCAATCAATCAATCAATCTCTCTCTCTTTCTATCTTGAGTGTGTTTGTTCACTTTCATGCGAGCGCGTGTGTGTAAGTGTAAGTGTGTTCAGGCGTGCGTGGGTTTGTTTTTGTTGTGTGTTACTGAGCTTGCTCGTGAGCGATTGCCGGCAAATTCATCTGCGCACGTATCTTTCTCTTGTGCTTGTGCGTGCCTGTGTGCCTGTGTGCATGCGTGCATGCGTGCATGTGTGTGTGTGTGTGTGTGTGTGTGTGTGTGTGTGTGTGCTGTTTGTGTTGTGTGTGATGTGCGTGTGAGCGTGCGCGCGCGCGCGCCAGCAAACGAGTGTGTGTGAGTGTGTGTGTATGTGTGTGTGTTTCCGCTCGCGCGTACGCATGTGTGTGTGTATATGTGTGTGCACACATTTTTGTAAAGACTTGTACATTGTCGCGTTCCTCTGTTCACGTGTGCCCAGCTGCCCAGACTGCTTACGCGACTGCATGTCCCTGATTTGAACACGTGTGCATTGCTCAGAGAGAAACACGATGGTTCCAGGTAAAATTCACTTTTGCGTTGGTCGCATTCAGCGTGACTCCGTATTCGACTTGAAATGTATTTACCTGCTGACCTTATCATGAATGTTTCTTGTAGAGATGCTCGATAAGGTGTCTGTCAATTAAAATAAAACAGACAACAACAACAACAATGACGACGACATCAACAACAACATTGACAATGACAGCAGAGAAATCCACGCGTCGTTCGACGTTTAAGACACCCCCCCACCCCCCACCCCCCAAGTTTTCATCAGGTTCACCACGAAGTTAAAGAAGATTGTAATTAAAATGCTAAGCTGATATCCTGCAGATCTCAGACAGGTTCAGTCAACACGGAGCGTGTAGTTCTACACCGCTGTTTTATTACTCAAACGACGACAGGTGGCGTATTAGAGCACACAACGGTGAGACTGATAAAAAAAGGATAAACTGATGATGCCCGCTATTATTTTGTCGTAGTGGTCCATTGCTCCTGTTTAAATAATAAAGCTGAGAGAGAGAGAGAGAGAGAGAGAGAGAGAGAGAGAGAGAGAGAGAGAGAGAGAGAGAGAGGTGGTGCTGATGGCAATAGTGGTAGTAGTGTTGGATTACATCTCTTTCAATACAGTTCTGTTGTTGAGCGTCGCAGCTATTCATCCACATGTCGTATTAGGAAATTCACACACTCACACGAAGACACACTCACCCACGCTCGCACACACGTATACACACACACACACACACACACACACACACACACACACACACACACACACACAGACGCACGCACGCATGCAACGCAAACACACAAACACACACACGGACGCACGCATGCACGCACGCACGCACACACACATACACACACAGACCCACGCATGCACGCACATACGCATGCACACACACACTCACAGAGTGATGGACAAAGAGTGAGAAGTACGTTGCATTGTTTGCATCTGTGAGACAGAGATTGTTGAGACAGTCACGTATTCTTTGCTGCAAAACAAGTCCACTGCAAAATGATTCTCCTTATCAGAGTTCATGTAATTTTCCCCACCATGTTGTTCACGCTTCATTATCCTCAGCGTTTTACCTGTTTGGTTCTCCTGATACAGTACTCTCTTTTGGCGCCTGTAGATTGGAATTCACCGCAACTCTCTCCGAATTCCGTAAAAGGAAAATACTTTGGAAACTACGCACCAGCAAGAATGTTGGAAACACCTTTTTTTCATTCTATCTTTGTCTAATGTTTATGAAGATTATGGTATTATGGTGATTGAGATGACTATGATGGTCTTGATGATTTTGATGATGATTTGTTAAGTACAGTGTATCTTGATGACAATCTTGATGCTTCTCATGCTTATATTCATACAATGCTGAAGACTTTCGCGATGATAATGCGAATAAAGATGATGATGATTTGAAGATGATGTTTTGATGATGATGACGACGACGATGAGGACAATGATGATTAGATGATAATGATATTTGATATATATGCTTAAAAGACATACATTTTCGCTGGAAATAGTGATTATTCTGATTTTGTTGATGATTTGGCTGGTGACTTTACTGCTGGTGATGATGATGATGACAATGACGACGACGACATTGATGACGACGATGATGATGATGACGACGACGACGACGATGTAAGCATGTGAATGTATGCTTTCCTTTCCTTTTGTATCTACTTTTTAAAATGCACACAACAAAACTTGGAAACTCGATACTTGACTTACACTCTAACCAGCTCTAGTGATTGTCGTGGCCAGTGATCTTGCATAGCCTACAAGAGCTGAAACTCAGTAAAACAATAACATAATCATATTCTAATTAATTCACCTGTGAAGGTCTCTTGCCTGGGCTGTGTGGAAGCCTTCTGCACGTGCTCCTTCAGTGGCACTCTTTGAGCCTTCTGCACGTGCTCCTTCAGGGGCACTCTTTGAGCCTTCTGCACG
Organism: Theodoxus fluviatilis; assembly: GCA_034096865.1. Taxonomy (NCBI): domain Eukaryota; kingdom Metazoa; phylum Mollusca; class Gastropoda; order Cycloneritida; family Neritidae; genus Theodoxus; species Theodoxus fluviatilis. The sequence continues at coordinate 39,947 of JAWQFJ010004362.1, read as the reverse complement.
TGCTCCTTCAGTGGCACTCTTTGAGCCTTCTGCACGTGCTCCTTCAGTGGCACTCTTTGAGCCTTCTGCACGTGCTCCTTCAGGGGCACTCTTTGAGCCTTCTGCACGTGCTCCTTCAGGGGCACTCTTTGAGCCTTCTGCACGTGCTCCTTCAGTGGCACTCTTTGAGCCTTCGCACGGATCTTACGAGACCCCAATCTGCCTTTCGTGCCTCTGAATCCTGCCTGGATTTCTTATCCAAAAATCTGGCAACGATATCAAGGCTGAATAAAATTTCATAAAGGTCCATGCCACCTGTACTATACATATATGTTGAGGGAGAGGAAAAGATGACGCGTATTTCGGGAAGATACGATAAATACACGTACTCCCCTTCCACCCCAACCCCCACCCCCACCCCTCACCCCCTCTCCCATGCCCATTTCCCTGTATAAGAATATGATTCGTGTGCTGTTTCACATAAGATTGAGAGATAATCACTATTTTCTTCATTAACGTCACCGCCAACGTCGTCAATTCTTGTCGTCATCTGCGTCACCAACTTCCTTATACATGTGCTCTAAAAATAAAAAAGAGAGATATAATCACGTATCACTGTAGCTTTGCGTGAGGTCTAGCTATCGTACCACTGCAATGATCTTTCCCTTCTCCTTTCGGCGGCCACCACAGCCATAATTGGATCGCTTCGTTTTCTCGTCAGCGTTGAGATGTTGAGAGATCAACAAAAGTTACCATCTGAATCAGTGAAATAGCAAAGTTGTGGCTCACAGGAGTGACACTATCATGCGTACAGTCCTCCCTGCTGGAAGTGACCGCTGCCACGTGTCACAAACCTACTCCCAGGGAAGGCCCTGTCAGGCAGTTGTGATCGATAACTGATCCCTTATTGATCTCAGCCATGATCGATCCCCGTCAAAAAGCAATCGCAACGGCCTTATCACGTGACCTTTGACCTGCATGCCGCGAGATCGGGGCGAAAGTTTGGTGTCGTGGAATGGTGGTCATTTCCCAGAGGAGTGTTGGTGACGATACGGGAAATCCCCGCAGTTCATCAACCTGCAATCCCCAACTAACGATTGAATCTCTCCTGGTGCACTTCGAACGCACCACATAACGCCCGAGCCAAGGACCGAGCGAGGTTATACTTTGTCAGATTGACGCTCATGTTGTGATTGGAAGGGGGTATTCAGTAACCATCTGGGACATTGTCTTCTTTTGCCTGTTTTTCTCCACCTATAACCTAGTTTCTACAACCCCTTCCCGCCAAATTTCACGTCATTTGACATGTAATCTTATCGCAAAATTCGGTATCTCGCATGTTTCTTCGTTTGCCCCAGGTGACCCAGGTTTGGTCAGGGGTCATATTGACAGGTAGCTCAAAGGCCACATGGGATGTTGTTGCCGAAGGGCCGAACTACGCCTTGGTGGCACGTACCTCGGCATTCCTGCAGACAACCAAGGAGGTGGGGCTCTGGGATCTTCCGGTGCACCTTGGGATCTCGCGACCCAGGGACGGTGCCACGAATATTGCTCTTTCCTTTCCTGGCGTTTCGCCAGTCGCGCACGTCCGCTACAGTTTCTGTCTGACGACCTGGGTTGTCTTTGACAGTTCGGGGATGTATGCAGAGGCACGACGTCCTCGGACACCTACTTACCTCCCCTGACACGCAGTTAGCTCCCTTGAGTGCCGCGAGGGGGCGCTAAGACAGCTGGCGCCGCCAGGGGGCGCGGGAGACAATATGGCGACGTCGGGGGCCGCGGGTGGCACGACTTCGCGCTCTCGCGAGACATGGCGAGAACGTGGAGGCAAACCGCCAAACGTCCAGACAGTGAGGAGTTCACCCTGGTGCAGACAGAATTCAGTCATGGCGACTGCAGTGCTGGGAAGTTGCTTTCTTTTTGTCATTAATGACGTCACTCGCTGTTCAATGACGTCATTCATTCTTTCTGTGTCGTCACGGATTGTTGCAATGACGTGACCTACTGTTACTGTTTCGTTGAAATCACTCATTGCTTTATCATTCTTGTTGCTTGTTCAATTGTTGTTTTGTATTGTCTCGTTTCGTATGTTGTCATCTTTATTTTAGCGACGTCATTGTCATCAGAATTGTTGTCACCTCTTGTTCGGGACACTCCATGTTCTGTTGCAAAGATTTCTCGTCCTGTCTACTTCTAGTGACGCCATCGAGTTCTCTTGTGTTGCACTTCGTAACGGTAACCGTTACACTGTCGTCATCTCTTGAAATGATTACATCACACCTGCTACTACGTCATTCCTTACAGCAAAATTGTCAGTTCGTGCTTTTGGGTACCCACTCGCTGCTCCGCAAACGTCAGCTCTTGCTTCAGAGTTCCTTGATCCGCCAACGTCAGCTCTTGCTTCAAAGTTACTTGATGGTCCAGCACAGGGATTTCATTGCCCCACTTTCGTCACCGATTTCTCCAGAGACGTCAATTCGTTTTTCAGTGCCCTCTCCGATTGCGTCACCTCGCCATTTAGGTAAGATGATCCTCCCTGTATCAACGACACACCGCGCTTTGTCTTTCCGTGCCATCATTTCATATTTCAGTCACTTCGGTGCAAGTCCAAGCAACAAAGTAGGAAACTTTCCTGTCCATCTCCGAAAATGTGTTCAGAGATAAGAGCAACCTGCAATGTCACAGTTTATCTGGAAAATCCTACCAGCATTCTAGTCCAGTGAAGTTTGGTCTTTATATAAACTGATAGATAAGGAGAAGTGTCAGCTCAGTGTATGCATGGCTTGCTTCGAATGTCAGTTCTGAATATTCCCGTCCAAAGAATCTATAAACATTGAGGACGCCATAAAGTAACGATGGAACACGGTTATCACTGTCCTCAGTAGCTCCAGTGCGTGATAAACATTGAGGACGCCATAAAGTAACGATGGAACACGGTTATCACTGTCCTCAGTAGCTCCAGTGCGTGATAAACATTGAGGACGCCATAAAGTAACGATGGAACACGGTTATCACTGTCCTCAGTAGTTCCAGTGCGTGTCCAACGACCGGTGTGACATCGCCGATGGTAACTAATCGCGCATGGTTCTGCGCATGCGTCAAAACCGAAAGTGACGCGTGTATTGCGCCTTGTTCAAAGGTGATGTGCCGCGAGACTTTAGATTTTGTGTTTTTCGGTCAATAAATGAACACATTGACCGAAAAACACAAAATCTAAAGTCTCGCGGCACATCACATTTGAACAAGGCGCGATACACGCGTCACTTTCGGTTTTGACGCATGCGCAGAACCATGCGCCATGAAGTTACCATCGGCGATGTCACACCGGGATACGGCTTGTCGCAACAAAAAACCCGTCTTCGTCGATACTTTCATTGGACGATTTTAATAGACCTGATGTCATTTTTGCGGCAAAAGTTTGTTGCGCCATGCTGATTGGACAGTTGGTTCGTGCCTTTTTCAATTAGATCACATAGATTTCCCAGGTCTATTACTCCCGTCTATCGACGAACGATATTCCCGATATCTATTAATACAGGGGACGATTTTTGTTAAAACAAACGTGTGTCCAAACAGAACGGACGTTGATCCACGGACAGATCAGGAAATTCCCGGTCGATTGAAATGACAAGAAGCGCTCTATTTGTAGATCGACGAACGCACTCTGTAGGTCGAGCATGACTTGTAGGGTTTTCCAGATCTATTCATAGATCGACGAACACTCTATGTTTAGACACACGTTTTTCGTTGAGACAGGACTTACTCATGATGTCGTTACGTCAAGACCACATGGCGAGGAGAAAATATCTATAGGAAATCCTCTAACGAAGTCAGGTTCCGCCCAGAGGAAAGGGGTTGCCACTGAAGCACCGTAATCACTTTTAACCTTGTCTTGATTTTTAACCTGGGTTGCTCTTTGCCCTTTGATCTTCAGGTCAATGTTTCAGGAGTTTTGATTTTTAAAAGATAATTATGGGCAACAAGTGAATATTGAACATCGAAAATAACCAAAATACGCACTTTCGCAAAATTTCTCAAACGGTTTAAAGGCATACAAATTAATAAAGTTGTTGCAATATCACCAAATCTTGCAGTTATGCAAATGTCGAAGCTCAGGGGCAGTTGGGGTCGAGTTTTCTTTGAAGGGGGTACGGCAGTTTTCCATGGAGTCTGGATCAGAGCAACGCGAGGGCCAGGTTGGGAAAGCAATGCGATGTCCATGCAGAACCTCCCGAGTGGTGCTGGCAGCGCTGGGACACGTGATTTCTTGCTGCAGGAAGTCATTAGCCTTGTTTTCGAAAGAGGGAAGAACAAAATAATGTATGACGTGATTGTTGTGACAATTTGCATTCATGCCCTCTCTTCTTCCTGCACCAACATGGCGGAGGAGGGCAGTTTCTAAGCGTACACCGATGTTTACGCATCTCCACAGCACATTGTTGGGATCGCCCTGGGTGTCTCTACCCAACAGGCAGACAGCACTCTCACCATGAGGTTTCAAATCTCATTTCCACCCAACAGGCAGACAGCACTCTCACCATGAGGTTTCAAATCTCATTTCCACCCAACAGGCAGACAGCACTCTCACCATGAGGTTTCAAATCTCATTTCCACCCAACAGGCAGACAGCACTCTCACCATGAGGTTTCAAATCTCATTTCCACCCAACAGGCAGACAGCACTGTCACCATGAGGTTTCAAATCTCATTTCCACCCAACAGGCAGACAGCACTCTCACCATGAGGTTTCAAATCTCATTTCCACCCAACAGGCAGACAGCACTGTCACCATGAGGTTTCAAATCTCATTTCCACCCAACAGGCAGACAGCACTCTCACCATGAGGTTTCAAATCTCATTTCCACCCAACAGGCAGACAGCACTGTCACCATGAGGTTTCAAATCTCATTTCCACCCAACAGGCAGACAGCACTCTCACCATGAGGTTTCAAATCTCATTTCCACCCAACAGGCAGACAGCACTCTCACCATGAGGTTTCAAATCTCATTTCCACCCAACAGGCAGACAGCACTCTCACCATGAGGTTTCAAATCTCATTTCCACCCAACAGGCAGACAGCACTCTCACCATGAGGTTTCAAATCTCATTTCCACCCAACAGGCAGACAGCACTCTCACCATGAGGTTTCAAATCTCATTTCCACCCAACAGGCAGACAGCACTCTCACCATGAGGTTTCAAATCTCATTTCCACCCAACAGGCAGACAGCACTGTCACCATGAGGTTTCAAATCTCATTTCCACCCAACAGGCAGACAGCACTGTCACCATGAGGTTTCAAATCTCATTTCCACCCAACAGGCAGACAGCACTGTCACCATGAGGTTTCAAATCTCATTTCCACCCAACAGGCAGACAGCACTCTCACCATGAGGTTTCAAATCTCATTTCCACCCAACAGGCAGACAGCACTGTCACCATGAGGTTTCAAATCTCATTTCCACCCAACAGGCAGACAGCACTCTCACCATGAGGTTTCAAATCTCATTTCTACCCAACAGGCAGACAGCACTCTCACCATGAGGTTTCAAATCTCATTTCCACCCAACAGGCAGACAGCACTCTCACCATGAGGTTTCAAATCTCATTTCCACCCAACAGGCAGACAGCACTCTCACCATGAGGTTTCAAATCTCATTTCCACCCAACAGGCAGACAGCACTGTCACCATGAGGTTTCAAATCTCATTTCCACCCAACAGGCAGACAGCACTGTCACCATGAGGTTTCAAATCTCATTTCCACCCAACAGGCAGACAGCACTCTCACCATGAGGTTTCAAATCTCATTTCCACCCAACAGGCAGACAGCACTCTCACCATGAGGTTTCAAATCTCATTTCCACCCAACAGGCAGACAGCACTCTCACCATGAGGTTTCAAATCTCATTTCCACCCAACAGGCAGACAGCACTCTCACCATGAGGTTTCAAATCTCATTTCCACCCAACAGGCAGACAGCACTGTCACCATGAGGTTTCAAATCTCATTTCCACCCAACAGGCAGACAGCACTCTCACCATGAGGTTTCAAATCTCATTTCCACCCAACAGGCAGACAGCACTCTCACCATGAGGTTTCAAATCTCATTTCCACCCAACAGGCAGACAGCACTCTCACCATGAGGTTTCAAATCTCATTTCCACCCAACAGGCAGACAGCACTGTCACCATGAGGTTTCAAATCTCATTTCCACCCAACAGGCAGACAGCACTCTCACCATGAGGTTTCAAATCTCATTTCCACCCAACAGGCAGACAGCACTGTCACCATGAGGTTTCAAATCTCATTTCCACCCAACAGGCAGACAGCACTGTCACCATGAGGTTTCAAATCTCATTTCCACCCAACAGGCAGACAGCACTCTCACCATGAGGTTTCAAATCTCATTTCCACCCAACAGGCAGACAGCACTCTCACCATGAGGTTTCAAATCTCATTTCCACCCAACAGGCAGACAGCACTCTCACCATGAGGTTTCAAATCTCATTTCCACCCAACAGGCAGACAGCACTGTCACCATGAGGTTTCAAATCTCATTTCTACCCAACAGGCAGACAGCACTCTCACCATGAGGTTTCAAATCTCATTTCCACCCAACAGGCAGACAGCACTCTCACCATGAGGTTTCAAATCTCATTTCCACCCAACAGGCAGACAGCACTCTCACCATGAGGTTTCAAATCTCATTTCCACCCAACAGGCAGACAGCACTCTCACCATGAGGTTTCAAATCTCATTTCCACCCAACAGGCAGACAGCACTGTCACCATGAGGTTTCAAATCTCATTTCTACCCAACAGGCAGACAGCACTCTCACCATGAGGTTTCAAATCTCATTTCCACCCAACAGGCAGACAGCACTCTCACCATGAGGTTTCAAATCTCATTTCCACCCAACAGGCAGACAGCACTGTCACCATGAGGTTTCAAATCTCATTTCCACCCAACAGGCAGACAGCACTGTCACCATGAGGTTTCAAATCTCATTTCCACCCAACAGGCAGACAGCACTCTCACCATGAGGTTTCAAATCTCATTTCCACCCAACAGGCAGACAGCACTCTCACCATGAGGTTTCAAATCTCATTTCCACCCAACAGGCAGACAGCACTCTCACCATGAGGTTTCAAATCTCATTTCCACCCAACAGGCAGACAGCACTGTCACCATGAGGTTTCAAATCTCATTTCTACCCAACAGGCAGACAGCACTCTCACCATGAGGTTTCAAATCTCATTTCCACCCAACAGGCAGACAGCACTGTCACCATGAGGTTTCAAATCTCATTTCCACCCAACAGGCAGACAGCACTGTCACCATGAGGTTTCAAATCTCATTTCCACCCAACAGGCAGACAGCACTCTCACCATGAGGTTTCAAATCTCATTTCCACCCAACAGGCAGACAGCACTGTCACCATGAGGTTTCAAATCTCATTTCTACCCAACAGGAAGACAGCACTCTCACCATGAGGTTTCAAATCTCATTTCCACACTCCGATCCGTCCGCCTACGTGACTCATGCAGTAGCAAACCTTGAAAATCACGTTTGGGTGGCATGCAGTTTCAGCCAAAACCACGTTAACATTACGAACCTCGCAGTTGTAGTCAGGGGAGAAAGTAATATTTCTCTGCGCATGGTCGCCACCGAGGTCTTGTCACACGATCTCTTTGACTTTCTTTGCGGTTCAGCATCCAGGCAGCCATATTAATGGACGAAGTCAAGAGGCTCGGGGAGTCACTTTCCGGCATCAAGATAGTTTCCCCAGGAAGTCTTTTGAACTGTGTCAATGTTATTTCAAAACATTGACGTTCTTGGTTGTTCTCCAATCTCTTTACAGCTCTGTCAGTCTGTGCGATGTGAATTATGATCGCAACTTGATATCCAATCTGTTCAACGCAGATGTCTCCAAAGTGAGGGCGGTCACATTTCCTTTCTCTTTCTATTTTTGTTAAGTATTTCGATCAGCAAGAGAGATTTTAGCTTCATATTTCTTCACACCTTATCATTTGCTATGTAAGCATGCCAGTAATTACAAACAGGTTTGTAGAGTTTAGGTTTGAGGTACACTTGGTTTTTTTAATACCCAAAGTTATTGCCGGCCTGTCCGAAACAGTTGATGTAGGCAATGTTACCTACGACTGTTCCCGTTACATGGACCGTGAATACAATATCAATAGGAATGTTATGGGCACGCTTGTGACGAGAAACTTGCCTGTTTTGTCATTCTAAATAATCGTTTGATTACAGTCTTCTTGTGCATTTTGATGGTTTACGAGGCAGCTGCCAAAATAATTTAAGAGGTCATCTTCGCATTTTGCTGTCGCATTTCTGCAAATGAGACAGTTCTCCAGCTGGCGAGTTGTGACGAGCGGGATATTCCATCGTCTGCTCTCTCTATAGTCTGGGGGTAAGAATAGACCCACCGCGTCTCCCTACATTGGGGGTAAGAATAGACCCACCGCGTCTCCCTACATTGGGGGTAAGAATAGACCCACCGCGTCTCCCTACATTGGGGGTAAGCATAGACCCACCGCGTCTCCCTACACTGGGGGTAAGAATAGACCCACCGCGTCTCCCTACATTGCGGGTAAGAATAGACCCACCGCGTCTCCCTACATTGCGGGTAAGAATAGACCCACCGCGTCTCCCTACATTGGGGGTAAGAATAGACCCACCGCGTCTTCCTACACTGGGGGTAAGAATAGACCCACCACGTCTCCCTACATTGGGGGTAAGAATAGACCCACCGCGTCTCCCTACACTGGGGGTAAGAATAGACCCACCGCGTCTCCCTACACTGGGGGTAAGAATAGACCCACCACGTCTCCCTACATTGGGGGTAAGAATAGACCCACCACGTCTCCCTACGAGATTCGTAAAAGGCGAATAACTAGGTAAAGGAGGCTTGACATGCTCTGACTCGAGCCTGCTCTTGTGCTTTTCCGTGGCCAATAGCCTTGCATAACCTACAAAGGCTAGTAGGCCGTAAACCGTCTTATTTTCATTCATGGAACCTGTATTGTCTGCAAACTTTGACTGTGTCACAGATGGAGAATTTTGCAGCAGATGCAACTATTGTGTCCAATGTTATCCATTTAGATGAACTCATTCATGGCCATCACATCAGCCAAACCTGTTGCAATGTCTAGAAGTTGTCAATGGTCATGGTCACATTCGTTTGATAGTAAAAAAAACATAATTCAAGAAATCATGTCCAGAACAGAGTACTTTCGTCAAGGCTTGCCTTTTCAACAGAAGCAATCATGCATTCCACATTTGCTCAGTATAGACATTTGTTGGTAATTGTAGTGCTACGGGAATACATTAAAACACGTTATAAAGAAAGAAAACTTTCGCAAGTTTGACACACACCCCCCCCCCTCCAAATATTTTAAAAACAATATTCCAGTCTGCTTTTCCGAGAAGTATTCTGATGACACGATTCTTTCGCATACATAATTTTCTACGATCATAAAGTTAAGGGCGGCGATTTTTTTTAACGATATCCGTAATCACACTATGAATTCACCTAAGCCACGAATCAGTTCATACCATTGCATCGCTATAGAAATTTTTAACACACAAAAACATAAATTTATAAAATTAATCGACCAAACAAGAGTTTCAATTCTTAAAATTCTTTTTGGAGACTTTTACATGGTTGCAGATGGTTTCATAAAGTTGAATTGTTTGCCATTCAACTCCTAAACCAGTTTGTCGTATGTACAAGAGACTTGTTAACACAGTTATTTTGTTGTATGTAGCGATGCGAGTATCGAGTCAGGGCGTCGCCAGCCTCCTGGGGGGAACTGGGCACGGCTGGGGAGATTGCACTTTGTTTCTCTGTTGCCCCCTCGCGCCTCACGCCGAGTAGCATCCGGGCCTTTCTACGTCATCCCTTGTGACTCGTTTTCGACGGTGGTTGAGAAATGACAACTTCTCGT